>PVJD01013471.1:0-33873 GCA_004026545.1 Mormoops blainvillei
CACTGGAAACAAGGGTAAATGATCGTTGGTTTGGCAAAGGTTGATGGGGTCCCTGTGGGGAAACTGCCGGGGCTCCTGTTGGCAACCCAGGGACCGAGGTCAGGAGGCCCTGCCCTGCAGCCGCGACAGTGAAAATGTTACCTAGGTTCTAGGTCCTCATGTCCTCTCACCCATCGTCCCCACGTCGCTGAAGAGGAACCTGAGGCTTGAAGAGACTGAGTGGTTTGCCCTGGCCTGGGACCCTCAGGGAACCTCACTGGAGTTCAGCTCCAAGTGCCGTGTTCTTCCTCTGGGGACACGATATGTACGTACATTCCCAGGGATAGAAGGAGGAGTGGCGGTGGCAGGTGGCAGAGGGAGCCCAGGGCCAAATTCTGAACTGATCCTTGGATGGGAGAGGGATGAGACCTTCAAGTGTCCCACCACAGCAGCAAGACGGACCCTGAGGAGCCCGGCACCCGTAGGGTGGACGAGAGGGGTGAGCCAGCACAGAGCCTCTCGGTAGTCTTGCAGTCATGCAGCTCCAAAGGCGTGTTAGGGAGGGAAAGAAAGCCGGACTCCCGCTCCTGGTTGCAGAGCCGTGGTTCTCAACGTCACCACTGAGCTCTCGTGGGGCAGAGCTGGGGTGGGGCAACCTGAAAGCCCTAGGGCTGAGTCCCCGCCCCACAGAGTCTTGGGTGGGTGTGGCCAGGACTGGGGCTCCTCAGATCCCCCAGGAGGTACTAGGGGCGACCAAGGAGGCAGACTGCTTTATCCTTCTCCCCGTTTTCATAACCCTCTGCTATTGTTTCTCCCTGTCTTTCCCTCCTTGAACGATTATAGTCGGAGCCTCAGGAGTGGTCAGCAGCACGTGGGGTTAACATCTGCCCCCCCGGAGGCCCAGCCAGGTCGGGGTGAGGCCTAAAGGACACTGTGTTTGTGTGTCCCATGTGTGTTTAAATTTAGAAATATTTGCATATAGTGGAACTGACCCTGAAGGAAAATCAAGAGTCAAGTCCAAGCAGGACTGGACCCATGGGGGGCATGTGGAGACAGAGGAATGAGGTGGGAGGTGGGGAGGCGGGGCCGGGAGGAGCTCTGAGCTCCATCCTGGCGTTTGTGTAACCATGGACCACCTCGTGTAACCGTGCACCACCGTCCAGACGTGGGACAGTCCCATTGCCCTGCAGCAACCCCTACGGACACCTTCCAGTGCAGTTCCGGGGCCATGACTGGGGGTAGAGGTGCCAGCGCCTAACCTCCCAGTGCCTGCCCCTCGGACAGCAGTGGTGCTGAGGTACCTTCTTGTGCGGGGCCAGCAGCCTTTCCTGATCTCTGGGCGGATTATTCCCCAGCCACCCAGCCCTGCCTCATTAGAGCCGCCGTTCAAAAACCCAGGTGGCGATTGTCACTTTTCTCGCTTCTCCTGAGACCAGTTTTCCAGGCTTGGGAAGCCTCCACATCAATATATCCAAAGGTCACTGAGGCGACTTTCGGGTGGGCGGGAAAAATTTGCCGGTTACCGGCAGCAGCCCCGGGCTCTGTTCCCGCAGCCGGCCCCAGCGCCTGAGAAATCACTTAATTGGTTTGGAGGTCACAGGATCCTCTTGCAATTAAGGGTCCCATCGCACCAGCTGCCATCTGCACCAGGGACCATCCACTCAGAAGCAGCACAAGTCCGTGAGCAACTGTCTGGCTCCTTCCAAAAGGCAGACTGAGGCGGAGGCTGGAGCTCGCGTTTAAACCCAGGTCGGATGTTTGGGAATCGGGATGGAATGAATAGAACTAGAATGTTCAGCTCAGCCTCCTTCCTTTCTCCAGAGCAGCCACTGTGAGGACAGGTGGGATTGCAGGGCAGGGAGGGGTCTTCACGGTCTGGCTTTTCAGACTTTCTGGAAGGAGAGCTGCCCACCACGGGGCCCGACAGCGTGTCAGCTCCAACACCCTTGCCCCTGCAGTGCTCATACCACATGACCTCTGAACTCAGTCTCCGGGCCAGGGAGGGGACCCAGTGATGAGAGCAGGGGTGGAAACATAGGGAGTGCTGCGGAAGGCAATTTAACCAAATGTTCCCATCGGAGGGTGGGGTCACAATTTGCTTGCCACGTCTGGCCCCAAAGCACGTTACAAGAAAATGGAGAGGACCAGGGTGGGACCTGGGCCACACGGTGAGGTCAGCAACACCCCAGCTCGAATGACTCCTCCTCCACAAGTCACCGCTCTAAGAGTCTAATGTGATGTCTGCTGCGCCCCTGGGACCCTGATGATCGGTGCTCCTAGGACCTGAGACTTCATTTCAGGCAAAACCTCCCCGACAGGCCAGGGCTGGGGGCTCTCAGAGGGGCCTGAGAGGCCAATCCTGTCTATGGGAGCACATTTGTCTGGACATGCACTCCACCCCGAACAGACTTGGGGGTTTTTGTTTCATTTTGTGGTTATTTTTTTAAAAGACTTTATGTTTTTAGGGTAGTTTTAGGTTCACAGAAAAAGACGAGAAGATTATCCACCTTCTTCCTGCCCCACACATGCATCGGCCCCTCCCATCGGAGTGGAGCATTTGTTACAACCGACGCTGACACGTCGTTATCACCCAAAGCCCACAGTTTACACAAGGTTCACTCTCGGTGTTGTCCGTTCTGTGGGTTTGAACAAATGGATAATGACAGGATCCATCCTTATCGTGTCACACAGAGTAGCTCCACTGCCCGAAAAATCCCCTGTGCTCTGCCGGTTCACCCCCTTCACCCCCACAGCCTCTGGTTGTGATACCGTCTCCACAGTTTTCCCTTTTCCAGAGTGTCATAGAGTTGGAATCCCACAGTATGTTGCCTTTCCGGATCCATTTCTTTCACTTAGTAAAATGCCTGTATCGCCCCTCTGTGTCTTTTCACAGCCAGGCAGCTCACTCCTTTTCAGTGCTGAATACTGTTCCACTGTCTGGATGGACCACGGCCCGTTCCCCCACTCACCTACTGAAGGACACCTCGGTGGCTTCCAAGCTTTGACAACTGTGAGTCAGGTTGCTATAAACATCCAAGTGCAGGTTTCGTGCCAACCCAACGTACTTGCTTTTCATCGAAGTGGGGGCAGGGGGCCGCTGAACCCCCCGTGGCTGGCCCCACCTCAGGCCCACCCCGAGACCCGAGTACGCACTTCGGAGGAACCATTGTGGTTCAGACACTGGCTTTCAGCCTATGGAGACTAGAGCTCCTGATAGACCCTGGCACAGAAAAGTGGGAGCCACCAGCCAAGGACACAGGGCCCCAGCCCCTCCCCGGCTTCTGGCCAAAGCACCTCTCCTTTTATCTGACATATTTGGACTTCCAGGGGACCTGTCTTTTGAAGAAAGAATTTTTTAAAAATTTTAAACACCTATGCTAGACGAAAGGCTCAGCCAGACAGCTGGCATAGTCGCAGTCAGTGTCAGAGCTGGCTAGGGTCCTTCGTTTTACTGGGGTGGAGAGCGAAGATGAGAACAGCGACACGACCTCCCCAGAGTGATATAGCCAGTGACGGAGTGACCCCCAGGGCTCCTGTGTTCAGTCCAATCCCCTTTCCTCTGCTGCGAAGTCATGGAACTGGCGAATGGTCATCGACCCGTGTCCCCTTCTTCCTGGGCACGTGGCTGGGCTACCTTTCCCAGTGCTTCTCACATTTACGGGGTGTTGAATGAGCCGGCACCTCTCTGGAAAATACCTTGTGCAGCCTCTGGCATGTAGAAGCTGCTCCATGCATTTCCAGCCAAGTTAGTGCGGCTTACTTACTAGTCAAGGGCCTAAACTCTACAGCCACTCTGCCTGGGTTCAAATCCCCACCTCACCATTATGACTATGTCACATTAGCCACCCCCTTGCCCCCGCTCTGTTTCAGCTCATACATTGTTTCAGTTTACTCATCATAAAATAAGCTAATCATAATAGGTCATCTACCTCACAGGCTGACTACGCATGTTCAATGACTTAGAAAGCACATGGCAACATTCCTGGCACGGAAAAGCAAAACTACAATGGCCGTGACAATGACACTGAGCAGGTCTAAGCTGCAGACCCAGATGGCACTGATGGGTCCTTCAAACTTCTTGAAGGAGGACTTCAGCAACATCCTAAATGTGACTCGTCTCTTTTTCCATCTAGAAATTTAGAGATTTTTTTTTGTTTTGTTTTATTTTTTTTAGTTCTGTAGCATAATCTCAATTTTAACAGGGAGGTCTTGGCTGTCCTTTCAACACGAAGCTGCCTGCTGTCTCTGCTCTGTTCCCGTTCCCCCGCTCCCACAAATACTCCTCTCTCGTTTGACATTAGACTTGATGAAGAGATGAGAGTTCCCTTTGCAGACATGAGATTTGCGTCCTTTCAACAAAAGCTGGCAGAATCCTCCTTGGATGTGTTGACAGCGTTTTTATCGCCTAGACAATCCATGAAAAGACTTGAATATGTCTAGCTTTTAATTGCCTTGCCTACCCACACGGAAGCGGAGTGGGGCATTCGTCTGGGCTGGTTAGTCCTTTACGATTGCAACTCAACGCATGCAAACAACTTTCTCTAGGGATGAGGGGAGACCGCCAACGTCTTATTCTTCCCCAGGAGAAATTTCTCAAGACTCTGTCACCGAAGAACCCAATCCACTTCATAACTACAAGGGAGGTACAAGGATCACACAGAATGGGTCAAACTACAAAGATGAGGTCAGAAATAAAGGAAGGAGGGGGGAGGCCAAAAATAAAGAGTTGATGAGGGAAAACAACTATTTAATGGAATCAATGCCAATGTCATCATAAATAAGAGGGGTTGAAGGGGCAGGTGGGCATCGCCTGTGCACCTGTGCGTTGTGTCATAGTGAACTGGAATCAGAAGACTCGAATTGAGCTGCTGCGACCACACGGGTGGCTGAGAGAGGGGCCATTTGCAGTCATTTTTGCAACTCCTGTGGGGACAGCAAAGGTCAGATTCTCCTTGTCACAGTTATGCCAGGGGTGCAGTACTGATGCTCGCATCAGGAAGGGACTTTCCTCCCATCAAGCCCGAACTCGCCTCAGGGGGAAACAGGTCAGTGTCTGCCTCAGTGAGGTTGTTTTCTTCTTGGGTGAATTATTGGGGAAATCAGCTGCAACTATCATGGACGGGGGCATTGAAGTGGAATTAGAATACCCACCATCATCCTTAGCAAAGGGGCCAGAGAGCATCAGGGAGCTTTCGGCCAAAGTCTGGAGTGGGCATGCGTGCAAGGCACAACAAGAGACAGAGAGAGGCGGCGCCTTTGCCTCTGGGGGTACAGTAGTGGCAGCCGCAAGAGAGAGAGAGCCGGGGCTGCAGGCCATCACCAGCCCAAGACGCCGCAAACCAAGTCTGAGCCCCGCGCTCCTGAAACCAGTATTTAGTGCTCGGCCCCGCCCCCCTTCTGTAGAGAGAACCGCGTTCTCATTGGCTCCTCTACCACGTCCTGGAGCTCGGCGAGGGCAGCAAATTCTTAAGTGGAATCATGGGGCTCTGGAAACTTGAAAGAAAAGCTTGCTTGGGGAAGGAAAGGAGGGGTTTAGAGGAAAGAAAGAGAAGAAGAGACAGACTCTAGGTGGGAAGCATTCCTCTTTACCATTCACTTCTCTGGGGAGCTTGCGCACTCAAAATTAAGTTGACCGTATTCAGCAGGTCAGCTAGACTCATGGACCCAGGCAGGGCCCCTCTTTACCTCAGGAGATAGGACAGAAGTATGTCATGACAGCAGCTGGACCTCTTCCCACCTTTGGTCTCCAGCTGTCTCCGCGTTCCCTCAGACCTGCTTCTCCCCGTGCGTGAAGCGGAGCAATTGGTGGATCTTCCACCTGCACCTCTAGAGCTGGACTCCAACTCTCTCTCTAGTTCCAACAGCCCTACAAGGTATCAGAGTGGCCCCGTCTGGATCTGATGGCCAACTCCATCACTCTGATCAGGGAGCTTGAGTCATATTTGGCTCTCCCATCAACCAGGTGGTTAGAAGGGGAGATGCGGCATCTCCCAGAAGGCGGAGGGTGTTTTCTTCAGGTGGACAAAAAAATAGAGGTCTGCTTGGGGAAACCACGAAGTTCATGGATTCTTTACCACACCTTAGAAAGGACTTTTTGTTTTCCTTGCTTTTATGCTAATTCAATGTTGTGAACCCAGCAGCTACATCTAACATAATCTGCACCGACTTTTCACCTTCTCCACAGAAGACTCTCGTAACTCCCAGACCGTTGCCCATGGAGCTGCAAGGTGGTGGAGACAGAGGTTATGATGATATTAATCACAACAACTGTCCAATAAGAACTTACGCTGTGTTATCAACTCCACAAAATAATCTCCAGTCATTAACACCCACTTCATTTTCTCAATAATCTCAAAATTTAAGCACCCTTGCCATCCCCATTTTGCAGATTGGGAAGCCAATGTGTAAAAGATCACCTTGCTCAGGGTCGTATGCTTCGTGCGTGACAGAGCCGGGATTTGAAGCCAGGTGCACCTGCTCCCAAAACCCATGTGCTTCCACCTTAAGCTCTGGTGAGCGCCCATGACCAGATCCCAGTGAGAGTGTGACTGCAGAGAGGGCGGAAACTCACTTCTTTTTAACCCCTAGAGCACCAAGCACAAAGCTTCGCACATCATGGGGACTGAAACATTTACCAAACTGAGCTGAAGGATGCTGCTCCAGAGACCTACCTGGGTTCTTACCTGGGACAGTGTGAAGCGTCAGTTTTAAGGGCTGCAGCTGTGCTTCCTGGGAGACTGTTGAATAAGGGGGGTGGGCGGACTGTTCGGTGTGTTGCAAACTGTCCACTAGGTGGGCTAGGCGTTCCCTGTGCTTAGAGCCAAAGCGCGGCTGTGGCACGTGCTGGTTTGGCACTGCAATAATGTTCCGATCTCACGAGATTTACAGCTGATTTCTTGAGCATTTTCACAGACTGATGACCATAAGTCCATCCACATAGAAACAGCCCTGTTTGGGGAGAGGTTAAGGAGTTGGTTCAACCACTTGTCTTCCACTGATTTGATAGAGGCATTATTATTATTTATTGCTATTATTATTAATTATTATTATTATTATTTTGTAGTCTTTACGTAATCCCAGCTCGGAGTCCAATTAGACACCAAATGCAGTCTCAGTGGGAACCCTGGTCTAAGGTTCAGTTATTATTTTCAATATTACTACTGAGGCTCTGGGATGAAATGGAGATGTGGGGAGAAATCTAGAACTGCCCTATGGACTTCAGACTCGCCAGCCCCCACAGCCACAGAAGCCAATTCCTTAAGGTAAATCTCACATACCCGCCTTAGGAATTCTGTCAAGAGTACAACCCAGAAAACTCAGTCCCCCAGCCTCCTTTGCTGCTGGTGCCCAGGCACACGACCTGAGTGCCAACTCTCAGACTCATTTGTCTGAGATCTGACTTCAGAAATGAACAACTCAAAGAAGGAGGCTACATCCAGAATGTTCTGCAGGGTGGTGGCAGAGGCATCTGGTTTTCAGGGTCAGCAGTGGGTACAAGGTCACTTCCTAGGGGAGAAGCAACCTCGATGGGGATGGAGGGCATCCCTCTAGCTCCAGAGGTGCGGTGTCCTCTTCCGGTCAGTTCTGCAGTGTGATTCTGGAGGCTTAGCCTGGAGCCTGACTCTCCAGCCCCCCGCCACCCCCCACCGACACATCTATGTGTTGTGTCTTCAATAAATGTGTTTCCTGCTTAGTGAGTCAGAGTCACCTTCTCAGCATCAGGCACCTGACTTTTCCAGAAATTGGGACCACAAGTCGTTGCCAGCTGCTGAAACTCATGGGTTCGTTATATGACCCAGTAGGAAGGCATGGCATCGAGGAGCCAGCTAGCATTAAGACAGGAGACCCGGCAGTCCAAGGCATGAATCTTGAAGGCAGTGAATCCAGCTATTCCCTGGGGCCACCGTGAAGGACGCGCTGTAGGCCAAGGTCGGGGGGATGTAACAGTGCCGCCATCGAATGGGTTGAAAAGTGTGAGGAACCCAGGGGAGTGGGGACAGGCCGGGTGCTTCCAGCTACGCTGGAGAGAGTAACAGGAGCAGCACCGAGCCCACTAGCCTGCACTTGGCATCATTGCCGCCGGCCTTCCTGTTGGCAGAGGCTGTCTCTGCCTTCCTGTGACGCTGGCGTGCCCCACCCACAGAAGTTACTTTCCAGGGAAACTAGTCTCTCTGAGATCCCCTGCATGCTGCCACCTTTTCCCCAAAGGGGCGTGTGGCCACTGACCAGGTTACCATGTTCTGGGGAAGGGAAACCAGCAAACCACTTGGGAAGAATTGGCCGTCTGCTCTAATGGACCTAGGACTCCACTTTGGTCCTTTGGGACCAAAAAGAACTAGTCCACTTCCGTCAGCCCACTAGTGTCTCACACATTCACTTATATCCTAGCAGGCAGTGGCTACTTTCCCAGTCCCCGAGGATACAGTTGCATGAAACACATTCAGCAAGAGGAAGAATCCCCTACACAGACCCTCGGACCTGGATGAAAGGCAACTATAGTGGGAAGGAGCCCGAGGGAGCCCGGAAGCTTCTCCTTCGTTCCATGACTACACACCAAAAAACAAACAAAACACAATTACTAAAATTTGTTAAATTAGTTCAAAATTCATATCGAAAAAATTTAAAGATGTGAAAGACGTAGGAGTACTGGTCTCCGTCATATTCCCATTTAACTCATGATTTAACCTATGACAAATAACAGTGGGTCTTGGACAACGACAACACATCGTTAGGAGCTGAATTAGGAGAGGACCCCAGCTGGAACTACTGTTTAAATTCTTACTTCAGCAAGTAAACACGGTCCATTCATCTGGAAAAAATTTTTTCTCCGTCCTAATAAATAGGGAAAAGCCAGAAGCAGCGGCCTCCCGTTGGCAGGGACAGCAGTCCACCTTCGCCATTTTGCCTCGGGGCTACGTCAACTTTCTCACTCCAGACCCTCCCTGACTCTACAAGGATCTTGCTCATGTCACCCTCCCACATGACGTCATATGCTACAACAATGATATCAAGCTTCTGGAGTCCAAATGGCAGGAAGTAGACAGTGTTCCAGAGGCCTTGCTAAGACACGTGCCTGCCAGAGGTGAGAGAGAAATTCCATGAAAATGCTAGGGCGTCACACCTTGGTGAAGTCTCTGGGGATACCGTCATCTGGGGAATGATGCAATTACTCCTTCACTGTGAAAGACGAATAACTGCATCCAACACTAAAAAAAGGGCACCGAACTCGCTTGGCTTCATTGTACTTAGGAGGGAGTGTTATATGTGCTACAGTTGCATGTGTTGCTCCAGCGTATTACCCAAGTTACCCAAAAGGCTAACAGCTTTCGTAATGCCCAGGGTAAACTTCGGCTCTCCAGCCACCCCAGGCTGCAGTGCTGGAAGATCAGCCTCTTCCAGCTGATGACCCAGAAGACCCAGCACTGCTTACACTGGGTGTGGCAGGTTGGGATGCTTTAGAAAGTGAAAAGCAAGTTCTGAGAGGATAATTATAGTGTGAGCCCAAGGGTTTTGGAGAAGAACCAAGCCTTCTTCACAAATGACTATGTTCCTTTTAAGGAACAACTCTTGGCTTGCTTCTGAGCTTTCGTGGAGATTCAATGCATGATAGAGGGATGCCAAGTGACCAGGACATCTGAACTTCTCACAAACAGCTGGATGTTATCTGAAATGCCAAGCCATCAAAGCAGGCACAGGGGGAGTGGCATGTATGGGATGAGGTATGAGCAGTTCTGAAGCTACTGATGATTGCGTGAGTAGGACACCAACATCCACTGGTGTACCTTCTGTGGCAGAACTGCCACCTCTCCTTGATACCACATCTGTGGCCTCTTCAGGAGTTCCTGAGACCACTGACTGAGAAAGGTGGTCAACTGTAATTACATATGACACTGTACGTGATACAATTCTATATACTCATTAGCTTGGAAAGATAATAAGATGGGAAAACTCGCAGAGGGAAGAATTTTGACTCATTTACTCTTTCTGGAAGGAAAGATGGCCAGAAGAATGGATCTATTATGATTCACCAACAATGGCTAATTGTTTCGCTAAGTGATCAAAAATTTGGAAGGGACAGCTTTGGAGGATTGGTGTCAAGAAAACTGGGGGAGGAGGTTATGAGACCAGGTCTTTTAGAATGGGCGCAAAATGTGTAATCATTTGTGTTCCATGTGAAGAGTCACAAAAATAGAGTTTCAAAATTGAGACAGACAGTCTGACCGTGGATATTAATCGCCCATGACACCCCATTGGGCTCTCAGACCAAGTGGCTAGAGTGGAACAGACAGGGATTATGCATGAGCTCAACAATAGGGACTCTTCCTCACCAAGCTGATCTGGTTACTGCCACTACCATGTCCCCAGTTTGACAGCAGCAAAGACAAGACCATTGATGGGCATCTGATATGGCACCTGTTTAGAACAGCCAGGTACTTGGTAGCAGGTTGTTCACACTGGTCCCTTCCCATCTTGAAGGGGTCAATGATTTGTCCTCAAGATTCAAGTTTGCCTTCCATGGCTGCCATGTTTCTTCTAGCAACATCATCAACAGGCTTACTGATGCTTTTGCTCTACCATTGTGTTATCCACCCACAAGGCATCTCAGCAAGGAATTTATTGTAGAGCAAATGAACTGAGGAAGGGAGATAAAAAATGTGGGGCCCGCTGGTCCTATAGAGATTAGAATGTTTAATAAAGACTCAGCAACAGTGTTTGCTGAGAAAAAACGCTTGCGAGGTTAGGCTTCTGTCCTATTGAATGAGTCTATGTGTCAATCTAGAAACCAGCACATGGTGCTGGGTGTCCCTGAGGCGAAAGACCTGGCTCCAGGAAACCAAGGGGGTGGTGACAGGGTGGTATCTCTCACTATGACACCTAACAACCCACTTGCAACTGTTTTTATTTCTGCTGATTGTTCTGTGCTCATTTTCCCAGACCATCTCCCTCTCTCTGCCCTACTACAGCCCTGCAGACTGTCGCACTGGGCCTCGGGGCTGGCTAGCCATGGACCAGCCAAGGGGCAGCACAAGCAAGGAAGCAGAGACCAGAGGACAGAGAGCACTGGGGACTTTTTTCCTCTATTCTCTCTAAGCTTTGGCAGTGCATATTTGTCAGGAGCTACTTTTTCCCATCATGTGGTAGTTGCTGGGTAATCCCACCCCAGTTCCACTCTCAGTGGGCTCCGGTCACACTGTCCCTCCTCTGCCCCCCTCAAAGCCAGTGGTGGCAACTGCCCTCTGCTCCCTGTCAGTCTCTGGGGGCCTCCCCTCTATCAGTGGTCCCTCACCAATGTCTCTTCATTTACAGCCAGTGAGTTGAATTCAGTTTCCTCCTGGCGTCCTGGCTGACACGGTATTTCTGCCACTTGGCTCTGTAGGCTGATATCCAAGAGAGGAACAAAAGAATGATTCTACTGGATGGAACTCGGATGCTGCCACCACCCATCTCAGTGTCTTCCTGCCACTTGGTAAGAGGCATGAAGGGGGTTAGCAGTAGGCTCCCGTGACAGGTGCTGTTCTGTAAAGAATGGGGGCCATGAGTAATACCACCTACATGATGGCAAGGGTAACACCTGGTTATGCCACGCTGGTATTAAAAAAAAAACTGCCCTGGTGGGTATAGTTCAGTGGATTGAGCGTGTGCCTGCGAACCAAAGGGTTATGGGTTTGATTCCCAGTCAGGGCACATACCTGGGTTGTGGGCCTGGCCCCCGGCAGGGAATGTGGATGCGGCAAGCACACATTGATGTATCTCTCCCTCTTTTTCTCCTTCCCTTCCCCTCTCTCTGTAAATGAATAAATAAAATCTAAAAAAATAAAAATAAAGAAGAAGAAGAAGAAGTTAATGGGTCCTGACTGGTGTGCCTCAGTTGGTCGGGTGTCATCCTGCAAAGTGAAAGGTTGCCAGTTCAATTCCCAATCATGGCACATGCCTAGGTTGTGAGTTTGGTCCCCAGTCAGGGTGGGCATGAGAGGAAACCAATAGATGTTTCTCACATCGATGTTTCTCTTCCTCTCTTTCTCCCTCCCTTCCCATCTCTATTAAAAAAAAAAGTTAATGGAAGACTAACTGTCCCACTTAAGTAAGACTATCAAGGACTCAGATCCTTCAAAAATCAGTTTCGGGAACCCCTCTGGGTCAAGAACTCTGTCCGGCTGAAATGCTGCTAAAGGGAACAGGAACATGGAATAGGTTTTGGACAAAGGATGGACACCAGCTAAGACTACATGAGCACGGTCAATAGAAATGAAGCTGAAATATCTCCCTACACTTTTCTTTCTTTTTTTATTTATTTTTGGAGAAGGGGAGGGAGGGAGCAAAAAGGAGAGAAACATCAATGTGTGGTTGCCTCTCAAACACTCCCTACTAGGGACTTGGCCCGCAACCTAGGCATGTGCCCTGCCTGGGGAATTGAACCGGTGACCCTTTGGTTCACAGGTCAGTGCAGAATCCACTGAGCCACACCAACCAGGGCTCCCCACACTCTCTTCCATGTGTGGATTTCAGCTATTTCCCGTTTAGCTCCTCCTCTCCTACTTTTACAGTTTATTCCTTGGGTAATGGAGTATCAGAATGGGATTATGAGAGACTCAGAAGAGGAATGTGTGTCACCCAGAGGGAATCTGCCTTTGGAGTTGGTTGCAGTGGCCGACGATGGTGTGAGCTGACTACCTGACCTCTAGATTTCTTGTTATATAGAAAAGGATCCTTCCTTACTCTTGATGCTACCTGAAACCCAGAGAAGTGACCAAACACACCTTCACTGATGCATGTCTGGTGCCACTCAACAAAGACAGTGAAGTAAATTTCACTTAGTGCAGTGCTCTGCAGGTGGCATCCTTCTCCCCATGGCCACGAACCAGGTGTGAGGTTACAGCTGTCGGTCCTGCTGTGGGAGAAGTCAGCAGGGGCCATAGTGCTCGGAGGGGCTTCATGGAAGACCAGACTGCACTGGAGTGTGGGGCAAGTGGGCCATCTTGGGCCCCCACCCTGGCCCGGAGAGAGGGGGCGTGGATAGTGGGAGTGGAGTGTGTAAGGGGGAAGGGTGTGAGTCAGTTATGTTTATGCTTTTCTGTCTCCCTCAATCACAGGGATTGCCCCGTGCATGGGAAATCAGACAAAAAGCAAGACAGATGAGTTGATACCATAGTTGGCTTCCCTCGACCTTGGCTCAAATAAAAAAAAAAAAATAACGTTTTGCTATGAACAAGTGACTTGAATTCAGATGCTTTATCATTTTGGTTTCCAGGAGAGATGAGAAATGGCGCCTGTCATAGATGCTGTGGGCGTCCCACGGAGCTCCTCTCTACCTGGCCAGTGTACCCATCTCCCAGCTGCTGTGAGTGTCAGGGACGCATGGCTCACAGCTGCGCCCTTCTCCAGAGAATCTTCCTCAACACAGGGAACTGCCTCACCCAGAAAATTTTCGGAGGTTCTATCCTCCCGCAGGGGAAGCCCACAACCAGCATGGTGACTGATATGGGCATCTAAAGGCCAAGGTTGTACCTCCAGGTGGAACAACTCATGCTTCCGGAACCACTATGGGGTCAGGCTGAGGCTAGACTCCGGCTGAACCCCCATGTTTGCCCAGCTCCTTCCCCACCCATCCCAACAGCTCACTCCCTTACAGGTTCCCCTGGAGCCAGCCCCCAAGAAACCCCTGTCTCAGGCAGTGCCTCTGGGGCTGTCAGAGGGGGGGACTCTGCAGAACAGACCTTGCGCAAGGAATGGGCTGGCTCCCTGCTGCTCTGACTTCTTGCCGACCTTTCTGCTTGGTCACCCTGTGGGTGTTTGGGAAGACTGGTCTCTCCACTAGTTTGATAGGCAGCCCCAAGGCTCGGAGGAAGTCCATTGTAAAGCTGCCTGCTGCCACACTCAGTCAGCCCCCACTGCCGGCCATCTCTGGGGGCGCAGGGTAGGCTCATTAGACCCATCCGCGCCACCTGCCAGCACAGCGGTTATTTTTACTACAGGGAGCCCAGGGCGCCTTGCGTGAGCTCTGTGAATTACCTGCAAGAGTGGCCAGACGAGCAGTTAGCTGGGATTGCTCCTGAAAGATTTAGGGTTGGGGAGAAAAAAATTAATTGCCTGGTTACAACTTGTATGATGCAACACGCTGAGCCTAAAACCCAGGAGCTGGGGTCCTGTCTTAGGGGGCTCTTGGTCTCTAGTTTGGTCCCCTCAGCAGCCAGCAGACACCAGGGTGGGCACAAGGGGTTCCTCATGGGCCATGGTGGGTCCTCGATGTGCAGGGAACGCCCCCAGTGTCATCACAGTCCCTGGAGGCAGCAGGAGAGCAAAGGGGTTGGCATTTGGGGTCCAAAGACAATCACTCGGGCTCTAGCTGTGATCTTCACTGACTATATTCCTGCGAGCCAGTCACCTTCCCTCAGCCCGCCTGCGTCTCTTTTCCTACCCGGCTCTCAAGCCCTCTGGGGAGTGAGCGTCATGTGACAGGCTATGTGAAAGGGTTTCATAAACTTTAAGTGCTGGGCAGAACGGCAGTTGTTGGGGGAGACTCTAAAAGGAAACTCAGAGCCTCCGCCATGTGCTCTCCCATGCTGTTTTGGGGGGTGTTTCATTGACACTGACTCCTTAGGGGTGTTTGTGTCATTGACGCTACCTGTTTTGATGTGGGCAGCTCCATGCTCAGACAAGATAGGCAGGGGGTGATCTCGATTCTGATGATGGAAAAGATTAGTTCTGGGCCTGCTCAGCTGTCAAGATCCTCCTATGTGACCACACGGCCATAGATACAGTGAGTCCTTGCAGAGCGTGGGTGCCAATCCGTGTCGGCAGCGAAGGGGGGCGGCTCAGAAGGTGTCCCAGCTTGCCTTTCTTTACACTTCTCACAGACGGCGGTTCAAAGAGGGATTGTTTTTTTCCTGTCTTGTATACAGTCAGTAAATAAAAATATGTTTGCATTTCTCAAGTCCTGTGAACCACACCAGGGAGATGAACTCAAGCAATTTTTCCCTTTTGGTGAGTTACCAAAGAAAAGACCTTTGTTTCATTAACAAGCGTATGTGTTCAGCCTCTTCCGGGGACCCAGGCTCATACCAGGAACGTGGGCAGGGTTTCAACAGATGGCCACATTCCAGTTCTCATTGACAGACCCCTGGGGTGAAGAGCACTGGACTTTGAGTTACAGTACCCTGGCCAAGTTATTTAACCTACCTGTGACTTAGTTTCCTCATCTTTAAAATGGGAGTTCCAAAGGTGATTATGAGGTTGAAATGAGAAAATAGATGAAGACATCTGATACATTAACAGCCACGGAGAGAAGCTTATGACATTGTAACTGTGAAATGTTAGGGTTGGAAGAGACCTTAAAATGTGGCAGCTAGTTTGCAAAAAACATCCCTCCCTCTATTAATGAACCAAGACTTTCAGTATTCCTCTCTCCCGGTGTGCACTTCCTTAGATCGTGAGAAACCTGGAAGCTTCCATGACTAGGTCTCTTGGGATATTTGTCCTTGGAACCCAGCTCCCATGCTGTGAGAAGCCCTCAGTCACGTAGAAAAGTCATGTGTAGTACTCACTACACTCTAGACTTTACGCCAAATGCTTTATTTGAGTAAATAAGATTAAACGAGAATTCTATTATTTAATCCTCATAAAGACGCTGTGAGTATCGTTCATATCATCCCCATTTTACAGATGAGGAAACAGAGACTTGGGGAGGTTGTCCGATGAAAGGTAAGGCTTCTGCCCCAGAAAAATGTCATGTTACCAATGCTGATAACGCTCTGACATTTCTCTGTTTAAGAAGTCCTATCGAATCTAACTCCTGAACTTGACATTAGCCAGTTGCATGGTAGAGAAGAACAGCAATTTGCCTGAGAGCAGCCTTAGTTCACAGGAAACCGTACTCAAGTTGGTACGTAAAAATCCCTACGAGGAAAAGCCGGAGCGCCCCGCTAAGCAACGGGCGCCTCAGTCAGAACACATGTCCTTTATACGTGGTTGCTCCCCAGGCGGAGCGCACGAAGTTTGTCCAGAAAAAGTCCAGCCATTATTTATAATGAGAGTCGTTTACGCAACATCAGTTTAACCTGGCAGCCAAGGAGAGAGGACTGCAATGTACGTGCATAAACAATGACGACTTCACAGCGTTAGTCAGTGGGGATGGTAGACGCCATTGAGCGAGCGCGTGTACTGTGTGGCTGTCACATTCAAAATGACTGAGTAGAACAACAAACTTGCATCGACTTTTGCGTTAAGTTGGAACATTCCTCCGCAGAAACTGTTTGGGTGATTCGGAAGGCACGGCTATGGGCAACTGGTGACTGGCAGCTTCTTCATGACAATGTATCTGCTCATGCATCACATCTCGTGCAGAGTTTTTTGGTGAAACATCAAATAACCCAGGTGACTCAGCCCCTCTACAGCCCAGATTTGGCGCCCTGTGACTTCTGGCTTTTCCCAAAACTGAAGTCACCTTTGAAAGGGAAGAGATTACAGACTGTCAATGAGATTCAGGAAAATATGATGGGGCAGGTGATGGTGATTCCAACAAAGGATTTTGCAGAGTGTTTTGAACAATGGAAGAGACACTGGCATAACTGTGTGAGGTCCCAAGGTGCCTACTTTGAAGAGGACTGAGGTGTCATTGTCCTATGTACCATGTTTCTTACATCTTGCATCTTCTTCAATAAATGTCTCTATTTTTCATAGTATGTGGCTGGATACTTTCTGGACTCTGTGTGTGTGTGTGTGTGTGTGTGTGTGTGTGTGTGTGTGTGAGAGAGAGAGAGAGAGAGAGAGAGTTTAAGGAATGAAATTATAAAAGTTCTGGAAAACAATAATGGTAGTTTACAGCTAGTAAAAATTTTGAGAGAATTCTGGAAGCTAGCAAACAGAAGAGATTGGCTTGATTTAACAAAGTGAAATATAATCACAGAAACTTTCCCTTTTAATGCCTAAGGAAATGACAAAAACAGTAAAAGAATAATTTTTTTAAAAATTTACCATCAGGAGCCAGGCAGGGTGCAATCTAATGACGTAAGAATTCAAGAAGCAGTGACAAAGGGGGGAAAAATACTCAGAGCATGATGGACTGCAAAATACCTGCTACACGGAGCTCTGGTGAGTCAACAGAATCCTGAGAATTTTACTCCCAGGCCTATTCTAGGGACTAGTGACATTTTTTCCCTCTTCTACTTGGATGGGGGATGGGAGGTAGAATAAGAGTGTAGAAACACGGGTGAGGGAAAAGGGAGGTACTTTCTCAGGAATCCACAGTGAATGAGAACAATCACCCCTCTGCCCACGGTGTCACGTTACAGGAGGAGATAAACAACAAATAGTTTGTAGAGGCATGAATACGTGGCACAGGCTGACAGCTGTCAGACGGGGGGAGGGGCTGGATGAAAGAAAGTGAAAGGATTAGCCAAGGAACGTATATGTATAACCCATGGACACGGACAACAATGTGGGGATGGCCTGAGGAGGGGGCGGCCAGGAGGAGGGGGCCAACGTGGGGTGGGGAGGCTGTTAATGGAAACATCTGCAAGAGCGTCAACAATAAAAATAAAGGGTCAGAAAAGAAATGCTCGTAGGGAAATATCTCACAGAATAGTCTACATGTGAATATAGCTGTCCACACTGAAGTTATGGAGACACACTACAATCAACGAAGAGAAAGGGAAAAACAAAGCACGCAAAATGCGTGCTTAGAATATGTTGAGGAACATATTCTAAAAGAAAATGTGACCCAAAAAAGGGAACATGAATGCTTCTCTTAATGAATTTAATGAATTCGATGAAACAATAACTAAAAGGTGAGTTGATAAATCAATAGACTGAAGTTAAAATAGATCTTTCAGGATTAAGAAAACAAAGGACAAAAACAATACCATTAAAGAATTAATAAAATATTATAAACAGTAAGAAATAGAAGGCTCAAAATCAAATTGCTATTATAAAAGAAGAGTTTATAATAATCATATTAATGCAAAGGAAAAATACCAAGATATTAATGCAATTAGAAGGATGATAATAGATATTATAAACAGGAGAGGGAGAGGGTGGATAGAAATGGGGAAAGGAAGAAAAAGTGGGGACAGCTGTAACTGCATAAACAATAAAAATAAAATTTAACTTAAAAATAGGTATTATGAACAAAGGCAACATAAAGAAAATTAGAATACCTGAGGAAGAGAAGCAAATAATTTGAACATTCTGAGACCTTCTAGATTAAAAAAAGAAAAAAATCCTAACATAACAAACACACACACACAGAGTCTCTTTTATAGCAATGAAATAATCTGCAAGAAAGTAAAGCAAGGGGATCATCTATGATTCAGAAATTAGTAGGAACACCAGCCTTTGAAGGTGTAAATGAAAACCAAAAAGCACTTCACCACTTGAGGTCATTTTGAGAAAAAAGTGACCTAGAGTTTCCTTATAAGGAAGCATCTTGGGGTGGGGGTTTGGGGAGTAGGAAGGAGAACCAGCCTTAGACCTGAGCAGTAATGTAGATCTGGAGCAGCAAAACCTTGCATAAATCCAAGGCTTAAAGGTGGGCACACCCTCAGAAAGGGGTGAAGTAGGAGACATCCTTCCTATCAGAGGCTGACTGCAAGAAACAGTGATCCAGAGCCAATTCAATTGGAGAGGGAAGAAAGGCTTCCCATGAAAGTTCAAAACCACTGACCAACCCTCATACAGCTTTGTACATTGAAATATACCAAAAGGTAAGAGTTTAATTTAGAGGGATCCAGGTCTATAGTTCCTAAAACTCCTGACAGAGGCAAACATGTACCCTCAACCCAGGCTTCATAAAATTCATACAGGAAAATTTCCATCACATATGAGTTCACAATATAAAATCAGAAAATGCCCAAATAGACAAGCCATCATGAGTAAGAGTCAGAAGGGAAGAAAAGTTACTCGTAAAGATTAGATATTAGAATGATCGAATAGAAAATTATTTTAATATGATTAAATAGACTTTAAAAGACGCAAGAAACTATAAAAATGAGCAGATATACTAAAAAGAGAACGAAAACAGACTTCTAGAAATGAAGAATATAATATAAATTAAAATATCTATGAAAGAGCTGAAAAGCAAAATATACACAGCTGAAAAAAGAATAAGGGAATTCAAATGTAAATCTGAAGAATTTGGATTTGGTTGAATTCCCTGTCAGGGCACATGCCTGGGTTGCAGGCAAGGTCTCCAGCAGGGGGTGCACGAGAGACAGCCACACGTTGATGTTTCTCTTTCTCTCTCCCTTCCCCCTCTAAAAATAAATAAAATCTTTTAAAAAATGTTTTTTAAAAAAGTCTGTACCCATATACATCATAGTGAGATTACAGAATGCCAAAGACAGAGATCTTAAAAAGAAAAAACGGGGGGAAAAGCCTGAAACAAAATATATTTCCCACAAAGGTGTAAAGATTAACATCTGACTTCTCCACATCAAATATGGAAGCCAGAAAACAGTGGAATAATGTCTTCAAAGTACTGATAAAAATAATTCAACTAGAGGAGCATTTGAGATCTTGCTCCCTGGCATATGTCCTCAGTTTGGCTTCAATAAGCTTATAAAAATTAAAAAAGAAAAATAAATCTGTCAACTAGATTTGTAAAGCCAACAAAACTGTATTCTAGAATAAGTGAAACTGAGACATTTTCAATAATATAAACGGAATATAATAAAAATTGATGTAATTTACCCCCAACTAATCCCCACTAAAGAAACTTCCAAAGGATATACTTAAGAAAGAAGTAAAATACCCCAGAATGAAAATCAGAGATGAAAGAACAGACTAAGAGGCGAAGGTGATTTTTCCCATGCCACTGTTTGCTCCATGAATCACTTCCTCCTCACTTCTCTGTTGGGGCAGAACGCCTTTCACTTTTTTGCCCACATGGAAAATCTCTACTCATCCCCCAGGAGCCACCTCCTCTATAAATCCTTTCCCAGGTCCCCAGCTGGAACTGACGCCTCTCTCCTTTGAGCCCCCAGTGAAATGTCTACAAACTTTAGAGCACTATCCTTATTTATTCATCCATCTGCTTTCCCTTTCTATGCTGTGAGTTGCTTGAGGGATAATTTCAGGATTAATCTCTATATCCTTGGGTTAAATATCAGTGTTAACATTTATCATTTCTTGGTAATGGAAATTTTACATCAGTAAACTCATTACGCTTTAGAGAAAGTAAAAAATCATACAAGATTTTGAAAAAGGGGAGAGAACAATAGTGTGAAATACCACAGGTAAAAACAGTCATTGCCATGGGAACCCCAGAAAAGTTTCCACCTTGGAATGAAGAAATATAAACTCAGATGCAGGCTGGGAGCAATTATCAGGCCCCCCCTTAAAGAGCTGCTTCGCAACAGCTGGTCTAATCAGCCCTCTATTTCCTCTCTCTCTTTTTTCTTCCCCCTAGAAATAAAGCATACATAGCTGGAAGCACTGGCTTCCTCCTGAATCAAACCTCTAAAGAAAGTGGGGGAAACCTCCTGGGGAGAGCTTTGGACCAGGTGGGAGGGATTTAAGAGAGCAGCAGAGCAGAACAGCGCCTGAAGTCATGGACGTTAAGCTTAGGGAGAACAGGCAGCTCCTTCCAGAAGTGAAATCCACTGGAGAACTGGCTCCATGCCCAGGACAAAACCCTCCTTACCTTAGCATCTGGGAATGCCCAGTCTGCCCGGGTTCCTCATGCCCTGTTGACCTTGGAAATCACCACAGTGAGGGACATCTCAACAGCCCACCCCTGGCAGGCAGGCTGAGCTAGTGAACTCTGGAAGACTAACTCCTTTTGGCTCACTGCCAGCACCTGTGCCCAGGGAAGAACCCGCAGTAAGGACGGAGGCCGTGGTGGGCTGCAGGATGAGGGGCCTTTTCTCTAATCAAGAGAACTTTGCCGGCCTTGGAGGTTTAGATGCGACCCCGGGGAGGGATGGGGATGCAACTGAAAACTGACCACCTTTCTGGGTGAGATACTAAAACACATGCTGTTAATTTGGAAAAAGTAAAGAACGTGACATTCCTTCTACCCAGGGGTTAGAGGACAGCTCACATTCCTTGTATGGGGAAGGCCGCTGTTCTTACAAAACGGAGTGGGAGGTGGCATGAAGCAGGGCAAGTGTGTCAAAGCCTCAGCCTCCACATCTGAGGCTGGTGAAAGGTGGAAAAGAAACAGAAGACTTCGGCAGGCAGTCACCGGAGGAACAGAAAACTGGGAGCCCTTTGAAGAGGCTGGGGGGTGAAACTGGGCCTGAGAGGGGGTGGTGGCAGAGGGATTTTCACCTTAGACCTTGCTAGTGGTGCTTCCATTTCATTTTGATTGGTCGTATGTGTTTCTTTAATAACCACAACAATGATGAGGCAAATTGTTTAAAATCAAAAGTCGAGGATATCCCCATGAACTGGAACCTGTTGAATACATTGTAGTTTATTCATATAGTGGCCGCTGTGCAACACTGAGAAGTGGAAGGTGGTCTGTACAGAAATGGAAAGATAAGTATGACGGCATTTTAAGTAAGAAAAAAATGTTTTAATTAGGTTGATGACCAATATAGATGCTATAATTGCGCTTTTGAAATCTCTATAAATATGCATATTATCTGACTCAGATAGTTTTTTTCTTGCAAGTGGCAGAGACTCAACTTTTAAGCAAAAAGGAGAACTGAATTGGCTCCTGTAACTATGAAGCCCGGAGAAGGGTCTGGAACTGCAGCTGCAGCTTGGGCCCGGGCTCAGTCAGTTCAGAGAGGTCCAGGCTCACATCCTGCAGCCTAGCAACCCCAGAAGACAGACCACCAGGGGACCCCCCCCGCCACAGTCCTGGGTAGGGCAGGTGGCTCAGCTGAAGTAAGGGCTGGGGGAGAGGAGATGCTTCATGGGCAGGCCGGTGTCATGTCCCAACCCTTGCTCCAGGAGGTGGGGTCAGTCCTCCTGACTGAGCCTCACCAGCTAAGTACACATGAGAGCTGGGGTGAGAGGGGAGTCCCCCAAGGGAAATCTGGTTGCTATTTCAGAAGAGAATGAGGTGGATTTGGGTGGATTCACTCAATTGACATCCACCATATATTTATATACACGTGTCACATGATTCTGTACGACCGGGAAAAGATCCAAAAGGAAACAGATTGGATTGATAGTGGCTGCTTGGAGAATGACATGTACATTGTGATGTATTCTGAAGCCCCACTGACGATCATGGGGACAAATTCTGAAATCAATTAATGATGTCTACCATGGGAGTAATCTCAGAAGTAGCAGGATATGAGCTTTGTATCTGTCATTCTGGACCTAGAGACTCCATTGGCCCATAGTTTTTTTTCTTTCTTTCTTTCTTTCTTTCTTTCTTTCTTTCTTTCTTTCTTTCTTTCTTTCTTTCTTTCTTTCTTTCTTTCTTTTTTGTTGAGATATAATTAGCATAGAGCAAAGTGCAATGATCTTAGGTATTCAGCGTGATGGGTTTTGACCACTGTCTACACCCTTGGATCCACCACCCCAAACAAGGTATAGAACATTACATCATCCTGAGAAGCTCCCTCACGTCATCTCAGTCACTGTCCGCACTCCTGACTCCATTTCTGCCTTCTGTCACCACAGGTTAGTTTTTGACTGTTCTTGATTGAACGGCACAGAAATGAATGTGGACTCTTTTTGCTCAACATAAAGCCTGTGAGATTCATTCATCCTGTTGCATAAACCATCAGTTCATCCTTTTAAATTGCTGGCTGTATTTCACTATATGGAAATTTTATTTATCTGTTCTCAAGCTGATACACATTAGGGTTGTTTTCACTGTGGCGCTATTCATGAATTAAGTTGCTATGAACATTCATATACAAATTGTTTTGTGAACATGTGTTTTCACTTTTCCTGGGAAACATCTAAGGATGGGGTTATCGGATCAGAGGGTAGATGTCTATAGGTTTAACCTTAGGAGAAACCGTCAAACAATTTTCCGAAGTGGTTATACCATTTCACATTCGCAATAGTTGCTCTACACCCTCGCCAACAGGTGGCGTCATTCTGAGGTGAGCCACCCTAGTGGGGACAAAACAGTGTTTTCACTGTGGTTTCAATTTTCATTTCCTCTCTGACTAAAAAATCTCAGGCCTGTTTCCTACACTTAGTGGCCACTAAGCTTTGTCTAGTTTCTTTTGTTAAGTGTTCCTGTGTGTTATTTATTGAGTATTAAAATGGTTTCACCCTTAAAAGGAAGTGTTTGCGCAGCTCCTCCGTGGGCTGGGATCTGGCTTCTGTATCAAGGTGGTTTCGTTGTCATTTGGTTGCTGCTACAGAACGCAGGATTTCCCATGGCTGTCTGGATTCCGCACCTCTAGTGACCGGGCCCTTTCCTCCTGTTTATCGGGCCCTCCGAGCGCTCTGCCCCCAGACCTCTTAACCTTCAAGATTGCAGCCTTGGATTCGGTTTGCAGACCAGAGACACGCCCCCAGCGGCCCTGCCCATCAAAGTGCATGCCTGTTGCTTGGTTACTGTCTCACAGGCCCAGGTCCGGCTGGTCCAGCCCTGCCTCACCTCCCAGCGCCCCCTTCCGCGGAGCCGGGCATCTGGACACGCCTGCTCTGGGGAGTCTAGGAGTTCAATGGTATTGACTTAACACCCATTAATAGCAGCTGCTGAAGAGACAGGATGATCCAATTGTCTGGGTATCAGGCTGGTTGTTTTCCTGAGTTAAGCATTTTGTGGGTATTTTTTTTTCAAACGTTAAAAAGGAAAAATAAAACTGTCACTTCTCTAAGTGGGGGAAAAAAATTACCGGCAACGTGAGCAATCAGAACTGCCGTCAGCTCTTCTCACAAAAGCCTGTTGTCTCCACATCCTCCTGCCGCTGTTCCTAGGGCCTTCCTCATGTATTATTCCTTAATTAGGACAAAATTTCAGTTGTGGAGGAAGGAGCCCTAATCATGGGACTAGAAGTTGCATCTCTCTGGCTATGCCTTACCATAAGTTAATGGCACCGTCTCCTGCTGGGCAGTTTAAGGGCGAACGAGTAAAAATAGATTAATAACCAGAGCATTTCCTGCCATGGACCCAGCGGGTTGGTGTGTCCAGGCTGGAAAGGCCGTGGACACAGCTGGCAGAGAACCAAGACCAGAGCTGTGAACACCCCTCCTCCCCTGTGTCCCAAACATTCATGCTGGTATCCCAAAGGGGTGTCGCCCTTTAGCCCGGTGCAGACAGGAATTTTAATTGTAATGCATGTTTCTCTGGAAGATATCAGGGGATCTAATTTAGGCCTCAGTAACTTATTGAAGTCTCCTGCTCTCCACTCTCTAGCACCCTACAAATCCTAAACCTTTTCACTTGTCTGCTCCAGCTTAGCTCTCTCTTGAATGCTGTCTCTTCCCACCATCTCTTGGATGCTTCTTGACCCCCGCACTCCCATGCAGTTGGCTCCCTTCCCATTGCCTGGTGCAGTCATGCTCGGCAGCCGTAGGAATTCCTGTTCGGTCATGATCGCCTTCCTTTCAATACTCAGCCCGTCTACCTGCTTTTTCAGTCTTTATAACTGGAGAAGGGGGGACAAGTGACCTAAGAACGAATGAAATCTGAATAGTACCATGTACAGGGTGGGGGAAGAGCAGGTTTACAGTAGTGAGCTCCTGAAATACCATTTACCCTTGTGTTATTACGTATTAATTATTGTATTGTTTTCCACAGAATTGTATACCTACTTTTGCCTCACCCCGTATAGAAGACAAGTCCATTTATAATTAAGAAAAAAAGCTCATCACAAGAAAACTCCAGGTTCGTTGGTGTAGTCTACAAAATTTAAGGAATATTATGGATCTTATATAAACTCTCAAAAAATAAAGGAGAAGGGATTTTATTTCATGAGGCTAGCCTATCTCCACTATCAAAACCTGACATTGTATGTCCACTATACTTGAATAAATAATAAATTTTTTTCAAAAACCTGACAAAGTTATAACAAAAGAAATGCAGACCAATATTCCTCATGAGCCTAGACACAAAAATCCTTAACGAAACATCAGTAAGACAAATCCAACAGTGTATAAACAGACAATAGATTGTGGTAAAACAAGGTTTATCCTAAGAAGGCAAGATTTATTTCATATTCAAAAAATAATCAATGTATGTATTAGTTATCTATTCTTGCATAAAGAAAAGAATGCTCTCCGGAAAAAAGTTAGCCTCCTAAAGCAATGAACCTTTATTTTCTTCCTCACTGTTTCCGCGGGCAAGCCATCCAGGCATCATTTAACTGGGTCCTCTGGCACAGGGTCTCTCACGAGGCTTCCGTCAAAGGGTGGTGGTCCCATCTGAAGATTTGACTGAAGACAGATCTGCTTCTGAGACCACTCATGTGCTTACTGGCAAGATTCAGTTCCTATAGGCTATTGAACTGGAGCTCTCAGTTCCCCTCTGACTATTGGCTAAAAGCCTCCTCCCTCAGTTCCTTCACATGGACCTCTCTCTCCACAGCGCACCTCGCGACCGGCAGCTGGCTTTCCCAGAGCAGGTGAGTGAGGGAAGTTGCCCAGCCTTTTTATAACCTAACCTCAGGAGTAACGTGCCACCGCCTCTGCCTATTATATTCATTATAACTGGGTTACAAAATCCAGGTCACTCTCAAGGAGAGAGGATTACACAAAGGCATGAATATCAGGGGAGGGGACTACTGGGGACCACTGGGGACCACCTTAGAGGAGGCCAACAACACTGTGATTCACCCCATTAACAGGATAAAGGAGAAGAAAACTGTGAGATCTCATTAAATAAAATGTAGTTGACAAAATTTTAAATAAAACCTCAGCAAATTATGAATAGAAGGCAACTTTTCCCAACCTGATAAAGGGCATCTACGAAAAACCTAAAACTTACATGGTACTTAATGATGAAAGAATGAATGCTTTTCCCCTAGAGCTGGAACAAGGCAAGGAGGCTCACTCTTTCCACTTCTATTCACCATTGTCCTCGAGCTCATAGCAAGTGCGATAAAGCAAGAAAAATAAATAAAAGGCATAAATCTTGGTCAGAAAGAAGTAAAAACATCCCTATTTGTGGACAACATGATTGTGTATGTAGAAAACCCATAGGAATCTTTTTTAAAATTACTAAAACGAACAGAGGAGTTAAGGAAAGTTACAGAAATACAAGGCCAATAAATTAAAATCAATTTTATTTGTAAGTACTGTCACAAACAATTAGAAGATAAAAATTTTAAAGATACCATTTAAATAGCATTAAAAACATAATATTTAGAAATAAATTTGATGAAAGATATACAAAACCTGTGCTGAAAAACTACAATATAAGAAATTTCAGAGCAAATGAAAGGTTAACGGACTAAAGGAGAACAGTAGTCACATAATTATTTCCATAACAGCAGAGAAAGTCATTTAACAAATTCAACACCTACATATTATTTTAAATTTTATTTTAGAAAACTGTAATAAAGGGAACCCCCTCACAAATATAGCTGCCAAAAACATGTCATAAATGTTCAGTTACCTGTGGCTGGGTGACAAACGACCCCAAAATATAGGGTCCTAAAACCACAGCAACTAACAATTTGTGTTTCTGTGGTTCCCGAACTTGGGGTCGTGTTCAAAGCTGGGCAGTTTTTCTGCTCTGTATGGCACTGGCTGGGGTCACTCACTCAGCTGCACGCATGGATGGGCTGGGCAAGAAGGTCCCAGGAGCCTTTCCTCATACATCTGGTTCCTCTACATGGCCTCTCCCTCCCCACGTGGCCTTTCATCATCTAGTATCCTAGCCTGAGCTTCTTCAAAACCTGGCACAGGCTCCCACAGCCTGGGCCTGGAATGGGGGTACTGTCACTTCCATCCCATTCCATTGGTCAAACCAAGTCACAGGCCAGCCCAAGCAGGGCAGAAAACAAACACGGCTTCTTCTTTTTTTTAAAGATTTTATTTCTTTTTAGACAGAGGGGGAGTGAGAAAGAGAGGGAGAGAAACATCAATGTGTGGTTGCCTCTCACACGCCCCCTACTGGGGACCTGGCCTGCAACCCAGGCATGTGCCCTGACTGGGGAATTGAACCGGCAACCCTTTGGTTCGCAGGCTGACACTCAATCCACTGAGCTACACCAGCCGGGTCATCAAACCCAACTCTTGATGGAAGAAATGGAGGGTGTCCATCTTTGAAAGCTATCTACCACAATGAATGGATGAAAAGGCAGATGAATAAATGAGTTCTCTCCTTCCCTCCAGTTCCCATTCTGGTTAAAGAAATGAGCAAACTAGACCCCACATGCCCACTTCCATTTGGCCTGCCTCTCCTTTAAGCAGAACATAGACTGGTAACTGATTTTTTGATGTGTTTCTGGATCTGTATCAACTCCACTATGAAGTTTAACATCTTCCTATAGGGTCTTTTTGGTTCCTCCTACCCTCTTCTCCCAATCAGTTTCTTCTCCCAGATTCAAACAGAAGACTAGAGTCTCTCATTCGTGGGTGATAAAGCTATTTCCACTATGCCTACCTTACAGGACCCAGGAACTGAACCTCTAATAATAAATGGTCACCAGTGTGGGGGGAGCTGTTTTCAAGAACCAGGGCCGTCCGTTCCTACAGAGCACTAAAGTCTTATCCCACGTGGTGATCTCCACGTCCTCTGTCTGGGAGGCAAGTTCTGGTCAAAACCAATGAGTATGCGGATTTCTGGGGCTCGAGCCTCCGCAGTTACTCTTCACTTTGACTTAAACCTGGCCATCCTTTCATGCTCCGCTACTACAATAGAGGTTGTGTGTGCTCTCCAATAAGCCCAGAGCCCCATTCTGACTAATAAGCCAGGAGCACACAGCACAAACGGTGTAACAAAAGCTGAGTCCAACAGAAGGGGAGAGCTCTTTCTTTTCTATATAAAAGAACGCAGCCAACTCCAGGAAGCCAGTGACTCAAAACCATTGCAGAAACCAACGCAGGGTTTCCCGTCCGCGTATAGGACTTTTCTCCCTTAAAAGGTGGTGTATCAAAAGGAACAAGCTAGCAACATTTCCTGGAATTTGAGCTCTGACAATGCTTCAGTGTATCTTTATCCGGGCATGGTGGAGAAAGATATTAATACCATTAGCATGCCCCTTGGTACTAGATGAGAAGAAGGGAAGGCTGTGTGAGTCCCGCTTGCCCACAGCATTTCAGGAGATGCCAGAGACTGGCAGCATCAATCTTGTACATTTCGGTGAAGAGAATGAGTGTGTGCGTCCTGGTGCCCAAGGTTTTCATAACGCCCTCATTCTTTCCTTTTTTAGAAGAGAGAAAGAAATCACACACCATTTGAATGCTCAAGGATGCTTGAGATCATACATGGACAAATGAGTAGACAGAGGCCCAGAGAAGGAGAGACTCACCTGAGGTCACGCAGCTCATGGGAAATGGGGCAATGGCTACGAGGCAGGTCTCCGGTCTTCTAGGTGTAGAGTTGGGTACCACAGACCTCATTATTGCCAGTGGCGGGACTTCTCATTAAGAGAGGAAACAAAGTCATGACTCTTGTGGATGAAAACATCCTGATACGACAGATGGATCAAACAGGCACTGCGGCAATGAGATACAAGTGCGGAGATGCTCCAGTGATGCCCAGGGCAACGGCAGGCCAGTTCTGCATGGGTCACAGCCACTGGAAGTTGTAATGGATAATACTGGGTCCAAGAAAGGCACAGGGGAGAGATTTCAGCAAAAGATGGCAGAGGGAGTGAACTCAGAAAGTCGTGACATCTGGGAGACAGCCAGGACCTCAGTATCTGCCCCACGAAGGACTCCCACTCGGTTTCAGTGTGAACATGAAACCCTTGTCTGCTACCGGGATGATTGCTGGCCATGGCTTTATGAACTTCCCCGAGGAAGAATGAGATGTAGATACTCAGCTTGATGACGGTGGAGCCTGTAATTAATTTCAGAAGAATAAAATCAGGATGGAGGAGAGCAGAAAGCTGAACAAAGAAGGGGGAATTATAGGTTTCAGCTGGTCTCTACCACTGAACAGCTGGGTGACCATAAGCAATTCACTTACCTCTTGAGTTCCAGGATACTCACATAGCATTTAGGATGCTTTGGGCTGCAAGTAACAGAAAACTCCAAGCAATTCAGGAAGTCAATCCTTCAAGTAACTGGAAGTCTGGGGGTCGGGTGCATTCAGCAGACCCAGAAGCTCAGCCACGTCACCCAGAATCCAGGCTCTTTCCTTCATTCCACTCTGCCATCTTGATGGATTTTATTACCGGGTTAGCGGCAAGATCAGAGAAGCAGTTCCAAGAGCCACTTCCAGACACAGAAATTTTTATGCTGACTCTTTCTGAGGAGCAACGATCCTGTTCCTGGTGATATCCAGCAACGTTCTCACTTCTCGTTGGCCTAAACTAAGTCAAGCATGCTTTACTAAACATTCACTGGAAGGGATCGGAGTTATTAAATCAAGATCTACCCTTGAAGCTGGAGATATGCTCACCTTCTTCTGAGCCATGTGAGGCACAGGGTGGTACCAAAACAAAACTGAAATTGAAAAAGAAGAAAGTAAAAATGAGTGTATCTTCAATATATCTACATTAGTAGCAAAGACAGTATCACCCTGGATGTAAAACACAGGGTATCTGTGAATATCTAATGAAAGGACTGAATATTCTTTTACAGCCCTGTAGCACGTAAAGCTAAGCAATAACGCATGACAGGCCCAGAGGAAACTGTGTGGGGACATCATCTAGCGAATACTGGACATCAGCCCGAAGCTTGTTGTCTGGTTGAGTCCGGATTTCCCTTTCATTTCACTGGAATGGAATGTGAGTGGCTGACCTTGAATTCCCTACTGAACTATCTCCCTCCTGAATTCACGTGACTCTGATTTCATCAAAACCCGAGAAAAGAGAGTGCTTGGAGCTGTGGTGATTTAAATTTTCAGCTGTAGGAAAGTTGATCTCTTTTCGCAATTTTACAACACTCTGGGTCCTGGCTTGACTCCATCACATTCATTGTGTTCCTGGAAGAGAATCATTATTTTTCTTGAGAAAAGTTTCTCTGCCTCTGACTTGCAAGCCTTCAGCGGGCCAGAATGGCGTCGTCTGGTACCCCGCCCCTCACCCTGCATGATGAAGCAGACCTAGGCCCAGTTTGCAGGGTGGTCGCACCCTGAAGTCCCATTATCCCTAGGACCTTTTTTTCATGGTCGTGGCCCCTGAAGGTCCTGGAATAGTTTCCAGAAAAGAGAGGGCCCATCTGGCTCAAAGGTGATGTCACTGTTCTTATACGGCCAGGCCCAGATGAGCACATCTTAATTGAAGATGATGAGAGTCACAAGCCCTCCTACTGTGGCCACTTTTAACGATGGTGGTGATAATGGTGACATTCTATTGAGCATTTGCAATGTGCCCCTTGCCATGCTAAAGAGCTTAAATGCTTTCCCTTGTCGGGCACTCCCAGAAAAGCTACGGGCTTGGTATTATTATCATATCCCACTTTACAGATTAAAAAAACAGCAAGTCTGGGGATATTAAGCGACTCCCCCCCAGGTCACACAATTTTCTTCCATTTCACCCTCCTTCTCCTCCTCATCCCCACCCCAGCATCACCCTAATAATCGCTGGTCCAGAGGTGCCAGGGTTGTCATTGGAGGAGATGAGAGAAGTGTGCCCGGTCCTGCATTTGGCCCAAATTCAACATCTTGGTGGCAAAAGCATCATTCGATTCCTTCCTCACGTCAGCATCCCCAAGGTCTTTTTAATGCCAGAACCTTCTCTCCCCAGATTACATAACCCTCGACTCAGTGTCCTTGAATGAACTTTAGTCAGGCCCCTCTGGGTCCTCTTCCCGGCGAGGCGAGGCTTTCAGGCTTCCATGCCCATCTTTGCACGGTCCAGTCTTAGCAAGAACCCAAATCCTATACCATCAGTTTACCCAGAATCCCCCACTGATTTCCAATCATCCTCAATATCTCAACAAATTCCTCTTCTGATAAAGTCGTATCTGATCGCCTGACATGCCTTCAGCAAGAAAACTGTTAGCTCAGTTTAGCAAAGAATTACGCCACCCTTGTAGTAATTTTCCATCCACTGACGCCCCTCGCCCTGCTCCTTGACTATAAATCCCCACTTTTTATTGTCGTTTTTGGCCTTGACCCCAATATTTCTCCCCTACCGCTAAACCCCACAGCCGTCATCCCCCTGGGTAAGTTGGCCATGCCGTTTTAACAAGTGTCAGAATAACTGTTTCTTTCACACCCTACAGTCAACCCTGAGGACAGTGAAGGTCCAATGATTGAAGTCAAACCCTCAGGACCTCTGGGGCTGGGACCCCAGCATCCGGACTTTTTGAAACTCCGGGTGGTTCCGCATGCAGCCCAGGTTGAGCGTCAGTGCTCTAAGATGACAGGAAATGCAAATGGTCCTGTGTCACAAAAACTCAGTGCCAGACATGGTGAGTCCTCTACCTGAGGCTCTGCCTGCAACGTGGGCACATTTCCAGAGCCCCAAACGAATCCCTAGTCTTGAAAGATGCGCTCAGCAGTAAGAAAACTTAGAATGCACAAGGCTTGGGTCCAAGGACAATTAATTACAAAAGACCTCACCAAAAGGTTCCTTTAAATTACAGGCATCCCAGACAACAAACCTATCATTAGCTTTACAGGACTCGGTTTATAATCATCTTTTCAGAATGTACCTGTATAATTCTTTTTATATAATGTACAAAAGCCAGCAAAGCTCATCTATGCTGTGACAAGTCAGGAAAAGGTTACCTTGGTGGGGGAGTGATTGGAAGGGGGCCAGAGGGGACTTCTGGGGGAGCCAGTCACATTCCGTTTTCTTGATCAAGGTGCTGGTTGCACAGGTGTGTTCAGTTCTGACGACGCTAGCTTCGTCGCAAGCTGACAAGTTGCATCAGGTGTGTATGTCCGGCTGCCCTGTAACGTGTTCTTCTCAAACACGTTATCGTGTTTGTATCGTGATATGTAATCAGGCCCTTCCCTGCCAGCCTTTCCATAGGAGGGTATCTGGGGAAGGCCTCCCACTCCACGTCCCATTTCTCTTAGGTCCAAGTCAACCATGGGCTCTGAAGACAGTTTCCCTAAGATCAATCCCCTTCGCTACATCCTGGGAGAGCAGGTCTCCATGGAAAATGCAGCAGCTCAGGCGCCTGGGAACACCCCTAGGGCGGAAGGGCCCAGCGACTGCATGATGTATTTCATCAAGCAGAGAAGCAGGCAGGAATGGAAACACACACACACACACACGTGTGCACATACACACATGTGTGTGCACACCCATGCTCTCCATCTGTGCCTGCAGTCTTGGCTCGCGCAAGTGGAATATCCCACTCAACCTCTCCTTGTTTGCAGCATTCTTCAGGGACCCAGAACACAGGAAGCGATAAAAATAATTCCTTTTAACATGGCAATGTATTGCCACAGTCAGCTTCTCAGCATTGTTTGCAAAATTACCCTTTCAGGAACTGCCAGGACTCGGCCCTCTTTCCTGGGCCAAGGCAGTCCGCACGGTGCAGGGTCTGGGCTCCGCTCTGTCCATCTCCTTGCCAAAGGCAATTAAGCGACCCCCAACAAACCTAAAATATTCTCCCTGCCCTCCCTCCACAAATTCTCCAAGATGCTCAGGGCACCCGCTGGCATGGTGCCTCCCCTGGCAGGCCTGGGGCCACGGGCTATGTGTCTGCAATGGGTCTGGGAGTCAGATGGATCTGGGTTCGAATCCCAGTTTCTTTGCTTATTAGCACTGTGGCCCTAGCCTGGTGATTATGCACGTCCGCTTCCTCACCTGCAAGCTGGGAATGGAAATAGCCCCTGGGTTGCTTGAAGCCAGGTAGTTGTCCCGTGGACACGGCTGGTCTGGTGTTAGCCCTCAGTAGTGGGTGCTCTAGCATCCCTGGGGTGCATAAAGTGGTGTGAAACCTACAGATCCTGGGTTCCAGGGCTCACCACCGTTCTCTAGCTGTGTGTCCACGGGCAGGTTACCTAACCTCTCTGAACTCGGCGCCCTTATCTGCAAAGTAGGCGGTGCACCTACTCTGCAGAGCAGTCACGAGGGGTGAGTATTCTGTGGGGTCATCCGGACACTGTGGTGCCCTGCCCAGATGCCCTCTGATGGCTTTCGCAGCTTCTGCACCACCCCCTCCCCTCCTTCGGTGGGCTTTTGCTTCCACTAGCCACACCTGCTGCTCTCTTTCGGGGAACCACCCTCCAGCCACTGGAGCCTTCGCCTTCATGCACTGAGACCTGCTAGTTTACTCCCCACCCCCACCCAGGGCAGCCCCAGGCTCCTGATGGACAGCAGTGGGAGTATGATGGCCCGACCCCCTCGTCTCAGGCTGGGGTAACTTGGTGGTGTAAGTGACACCAGTACTCCGCCCCGGGACCTGGGGAGGCCACCCTCCACAGGACTCTGCCTGAGATCGCACCCTGGCCTGGCTTCCCCCTCCCCGTTTCTCCTGGGAGCACCTCTACAGTAAAACCTGGCACGCAAGTAAGGCCCTTGCTTCTGGAGAGCCCGACCCGGGACAGTGAGGGGCATCCTGCTTCTCGGATACGGCTTCCTGGATACCCTAGAGCCCCTCACACTAGGCGTGTCCGAAATAGAACCGTCCTCTCACCCGACCTCTTCCCGTGGTCCCGTGTCCCTCTCCCAAGCCCCAAACCTGCTAATCATACACCCCTCTCTCCGTCACCCTCCACAACTACAGTGCTGCTCCCTCGGACCCCTAAACAGCTTTCCTCATGATTCCCGTCTCCTCGTCTGTCCCACCGCTGTCCAGTCTCGGCCCTCCTCGCCGGCGTCTTTGCCCCGTCTGGACTGCTCCAGTCCAACACCCCACACTGTAGCCCGAGTGCTTCCAGAAGCTTCTCCTTAGCTCATTATTCTCCTGCTTAAACCCTTATGTTTTCAGGATAAAGTTCCACCTTATTAAAAAAAA
>PVJD01013472.1:0-33873 GCA_004026545.1 Mormoops blainvillei
TGGTGTGGTTTGGTCCTCTAGGCCTCAGGCTGTCTAGAGGGAGGAGGGAGTGGACAGACAGACTGGATACCAAAAAAGTGGGCTCTACAGCCTGGCCAAGAAGTCTGGTTTGTGCGCCTTGGGGGAAAATAAGGTGTTTGTTTGGACAGAGAACTGACTTTGCAAGCACAATTGGCAGCACTATGGAGAATGAAATAGGGGCAGGAGAGATGAGGAGCAGGTGACAAATTACAAGGGATGCTCAAGGGACAACCGAGGCGGAGGTGAACCAAGACAGTGGTGGTGGGGATGCAGGGCAAGGGGACAACCCCAGAACCATCAAAGAAGTAGGAATAGACCTGGGTGACCCATGAGATGCAGGGTGTGAATGACAGGGAGAATTTGTGGATCATTTCAGACTTTTAAAATTTGCGTGAATGGTGGTATCAACAGGGAGACAGAACAGAAAAAGAAAGGCAGAGACTGCTGACCCCGCTGGCTGCTGCATGACAATTCAGGCCAGAGGGGAGTAGAGGTGAAAGTAGGGAGGCCAGTGGGGGGCCATGGCCATGCGCCAGGACAGAGGTGGAGCGGGCCCAGGATGACCCTAGCCACATACTACATGATTCCTTTTATCTGAAATGTCCAGAATAGGCAAGTCTGTAGAGAGCAGGTTAGTGGTTGTCTAAGGGTGGAAGAGGTTCATGGAAATTGGAAGTTGGGGTGAACAGGATATTTGCTAAACAGGTTTCTTTTTGGAGTAATGAAAATGTTATAAAATTGATTGTGGTGAGCATTGTACAATTCTGTAAATACACTGGAAACCACTGACCTATCTTGATAGAGTTGCCACAAGAAAAAGATGATTGATCACTTAAAGCAAAAACAGTAGCAATGTATTGCAGGGTTTATAATACATGTGAATAAAATGTACGTCCACAATAGCACAAAGGTTGGGAGAGGAGAAATGAAGTATATTTTGTAAGTTTCTTATATTACAGGTGGAGCGGTATATTACCTGAAGGTAGACTATGATACATTAAAGATATATAATATGAATCCTAAAGTAACAACTAAGAAATGAAACAAAGAGGTATAGCTAATAAGCCAGCAAAGGAACTCAGTCCAAAAGAAGGCATGAAAAAAAGAAAAAGGGAGGCCAAAGAACTTATACGTATGACCCATGGATATGAACTAAGGGGGGATTGCTGGAGGGAATGGGGGTACCAGGCGCAGGCGAGCAAGGGGAGGAAAAAAATGGGACAACTGTAATAGCATAATCAATAAAATATACTTAAAAGAAACAAAGAAGGAACAGAAAACAAGAGGTCAAATTTAAACCCAACTACACTAATATCACAATAAATGTAAATGGTCTAAACGACCTAATTAAAATGTAGAGAAATGTCAGATTGTATTTTAAAACGCAAGATTTGGGGGTCATGGGCCTATGGGAATGGGTGAGGTCACCCCCAAAAGGCTGATGAGGAAAGGGAAAAGGAAGCTGAGGAGGAACTGTGAGTAAAGCAAGGGGCACACAGGAACTACTGCGAGAAAACCCCTCCCAACACTAACACACAACAATCACACAGCGCTTACAAGGTCAATGACACTTAGCAAGTGCGAGTTCACAGCTCTTACGACAATTATTTCCAAGGGCTTTTAGGGAAAGTTAGAGAAGTTTCTAATCAAACTTCAATTCTAAACTTCTGTAGCAAAGATCCAGAAAAAAAACTATGATACTTATAACCTAAACTGGTAAAATTCATTGTCTCCAGAGAGAGGAACTGAGGTGAGGAAAAAAGTTTTTTTTCACAAAATACTCTTTTATATCATTTAAATTTCACAGATGTATTTTTAAAGGTAATTTGGCAAATCAGGTGTTTGCACTGTTAGCAGAGAAAAATGTTTTTAAAACTGATGTGGGCCCAATGTTTGAAGACCCAGGATGCTTATGTTTTCTTTCTATAGTACATTCTGACTTTTGAGTAAATAAATGGGTTAACAAAGTTAATTCATCCATTTAGAAAATACGTGTAGCCTTATTTATCTTCAGAACAACCCAAACCCTCCCAAATCCAAAATACAAACGGAATATAGGAAAACTCTCAAAATTAAAAAAGTCAGTAATGTAAAATGTAATTTTAGAAATAAAATTTAAAATTTTTAAAAGCAAAAACCCCTCTGCTATCTAGACTCTGATAAATAACTAAATATTTTGTGTCTCTTCAAATGTGAGGCATGTCCATTGTCTATGGAACAAGAGAGAAAAAGTTACAGGAGGAAATGGTGGTGACCACAAAACTGAGAATTTTTTTACAGAGGGAACAACTAAATTATCCTCCTGACTCCTCAATTACGACGTAGGCAAATATCAGTTACTGTTCAGAGATGATAGGTGAGAACATGAGCAGAGCCTTCAGCGAGGCCCTACTTTTGATCTTAACAAGCATTTAAGAGCAGTTCCTTAATAACATAAATCTCTAACATCACAGAAGATAATCGAGGTCAAATATGTCAACACATTACCTTGCCAGAAAACAAAATTTCCCGACTCCGCGTGACATGCAGAGATAGGTGGATGGTGGCTGACCTGATGGAAACAAAGGCCAAAAACAAAAAAAAAATTATTCACTTTTGTGTCTCGTCAAGTCTCTTCTTTCCCCCTTGTGTTGAGATGTAATCATGCTTAGTGTCTAAGTGGATGAATGCCTCTTCAGTTTTCTTTCAAGTCTGTCCTTAAGATGGTGCCCCAGTATGGTCATCTTCCGTTTGTTCAAGTTTGTTAGGGATGAGAAGAAACGAGGTGAATGGGAGTCTCTGGAAACTTCGGAGAAAAGCGACCAGGTGGTGAGTGATGAGGACACAGATACATTTGGAAAGATGTGAAAATAAAATCAGGGATGTGCCAGGGCTGCCCACTCATAAGCCCTATAATCTGACATTGTCTACCAATGTCAAAATCCCTCTTAGCTGTTCTGAAAGTACTTGCATTTAAATAAACTGTCAAATCATAAAAATTTTTAAATGCTATTTCTAAGCAACACAAAAACTCTCTTTGCTGGGTGGTGGTAGGGTAGAGGGATTGAGCAAAAAAGAACATGGAAGGAACTCATGAACATAGATAGTAGTGTGGTCATGGGTGTGGGGGTGGGGCTGGGGATGGGGGAAGCAGAGGAAGGTATCAGGGGGATAAATGGTGATGGAAGGAAACTTGACTTGGGGAGGTGAGCATGCAACACAGTGTGCAGATGATGTGTTGTAGAGTTGTGCACCTGAAACCTGTATAACTTTGTTAACCAGTGTCACCCCCAATAAATTCAGTAAAAATAAAACTCTCTGGCTCCACAGATCTCACTCTTTTGAAAATCACATCACAAGTCCAGCCTCTTTGCAAATTACCTACAGGAAGACTGATTCAAGATAATTTTTTTAAAAGAATAATGTTTCTACAAAGAGCTAAACAATTATTGAAGAAAATGAGTCAACTGCTAAGAAAAAAGATTTTATTCACTTTCTGTCAAGATAAAAATATATAACTTGAATAAATATGCAATTACATTCTAGGAAAGAGAATCCCCTGTAGCAAGGGTTGCAGCACATCCCCCACCTCTGGTCGCTGGAGCCATTACTTCCGTTTGATTCACTAACGAAGGTGCTGATGAGAAGATGGCGCCTCAGTAACTTGAGGTACATGACTGGTACATATACTTGTTATAATTCTATATCAGTGAAACCAGAGTCATGGTGCCGGCTGTGTTCCCAGAAATTTCTGTTATCTGGTTCTTAGCAAAGTATGACACATTGAGAGCATTCAGCCCAAAGGCTTCATATTACAAACGAGGGGACAGAAACCAGAAAGGTTAAGTTCCCCCAACACACCGACAGGGAAGAAGTAAAGGTAAAACCCAGCATGTTTGGGTCACAACATGGTTTTGGGGAGAGATAACAGATCTTCAAATCTACCTAGCTCTGGGCCCTCCACTGCAATGCAGAACACGATCTGAAAACCGCTTCTGGGCGACACCCTCTAGGTAGAGAACAGCAGAGACAGGATACCCGAGAGGCCTGCCTTCCTGTTGAGTTTCTGTTCACGTTAACCCAGGTGTAGCGCAGAGAGGCGTTTGATTCTTAGTTGGAGTCTGAACTGACCCAGCCCTGGAGCAGACACTCTCTGTTAGCCTACTGCATAAATCCAGTTCGGACCGGGTTTCTAGCATCCTTCGCCATCCCAATCAAATCAGAGCAATTTCTGATTGGTAAGGATCCCTAAACATTCAAGAAATTAGTATATATGGTTTTTATATGCACGTTTCTTTCTACAGGCCTGATGTCAATGAGGTCCCCTGTTGGTGAAGAATTCTTGTAATTTATTTATATATTTGAAGGCTTTCTTTGCTCTGACCTAATCATTTTTGATTTGTGCTTTGAATGTATCAAAAGGTGACAAGCAGGTGGGAAAACAGCGTATTTCAATATTTGTGTATTTTGTGAGTTTTTCTTTTTTGGATTTATTAAACTATCTCTTCAATGCATCAATTCTGCAGCTGTCCAGAGACATAACTATATAGTCTTCCTAGTTCCTGACTCACTGCCATCCTCGAAGGGCATCTGTGGAAAAGACAACAAGTGCCAGGTGGAAAAAAAATCCATTCAGCGAGGGGACCCAGCAGCCAGTCTCTGCATGGCATTCATCAGACATGACTGATCACCATGAGGTGTCGGGCACTGTCCTAGTCACTGGGAATACGATGAGAAACAAGAAAAACAAAATCCTTCACCCTCGTGGCGTTGACGTTTTAGTGCAGAAGTGGGTGAGGCAGACAATGAATAAGTAAGTACATAATTTGTCAGTAGTGACAGTGTTAAGACTAAAGTCAGTCATAAGGATGGGGGTGGTGGTAAGTGGTAGTGCTGTTCCAGGAAAAGTTGGCACCAGACTCCCAATAATGGAAAGTTTGGAGGTGAAGAGAGATAAGGACGTTAACCATGCAGAGAGCTGGGTGAAGGGTGTCCCAGGTGGGAGACGCAGCCACTGCCCAGGGATGGCAAATGCTTGGTGTGTTTTAGGAGAAGCAGAGACGCACTGTGGTGGAGGCTGAATGAGTGAAAGCGGGAGGGGCCGTCCTGTCTAGGGGAGGCATCTTGGTGGGCTTTGTGGGCCACGGCCAGGACTTTCACTTTTATTCCAAGTGACATGGGAAGTAATTGGAGAGTTTAGAGAACATGTGGCTCCTACTTGAAGCAATCACTCTGGCTGTGGATGAGGAACTTGCTATGGAAACGGGAGACCAGATCGTGAGCCTGTTGCAATAATCCCAGTCATTGATTACGGTGGTGAGGGCACAGTGGCCAAAACCAGTGGGGAGACAGTGGAAACATCTGGCTTTGGAAAGAAGGCTTCTGCACAAAGACTCCAGGATTTACGGATGGGTAGGACAGGGATTATAAGGGAATGAGCTGTTAAGAATGATGCCAAAGAAACTGGCCTGATTTGGGGGGAAATGCAGTTACCAATTATTTTCTCTTCCCTGGTGTTCAGAGTTAATCTCTTATTTGATACAAACATGGGTCTTGAAAGAAAGAAAAAAAGGAAGGAAGGAAGGAAGGAAGGAAGGAAGGAAGGAAGGAAGGAAGGAAGGGAGGGAGGAAGGAAGGAAGGAAGGAAAGAGAGAGAGAGGGAGGGAGGGAGGGAGGAAGGAAGGAAGGAAGGAAACAGAAAACAAAAACACATTAAGTGATGACTTGACCTAGAAATGGAGAGGCACTGGTTTAGTCACCTTATATTTAATTTACTGCTAGTTTTATTTGAACAGCTTGAATTTCCCCTCTGACACTGTCTGTAAATAAGATGTCACTGTGATCAGGAGTAAACAACTCTGGCTTCCAGTAGAGAAAATAACTACTCAGAGCGGTGATGTGAGGGCGCAAGGAGAGAAGTGCTAGGCATGGATATTTACAGTCTGTCTCAGAATTTTTGTTCAAGTTCCCCCGATGAGTCACAGAAAAGGAAGAAGGGCTGAGCCCATAGCACAAAGGAAAAAACACTTCATTCAAATCTCTTCCATTTTAGTAACTTTCAATAACTCCATTCAGCGTTACTGTCACAAACTCTCGAGAGTACCTGGTGGGACAGGTAAGATAACTAGAACAGAGGGACCTGACGGGTGAAGTTTCAGGTAATTAGGAAAAGCCACGTTTAGGTAATACCTTAATTGCACATCCTAAATTTAGACAGCAAACCTTTCCCAAAGGTACGCAGAGAAGCAAAGCTAACTGCAATGAGTTTCTTGAGCCCTCCAGTCACAGATGAAGCTCAAAGCTCTGTTCTCTCTGTACCAGGCAGCAGGAGCCCAGTCCCTGAGGAGAGAGGGGAAGTCCTTTTTCTGAATTCCCCCCTTTTGGGGCTTATTTAGAAAACCAAGGCTGAATCAGACTTCTTGGCACAAAGGAAGCTCCTTCCCCGAGATGGTGGAACAGATGACAGGAATGTTTATAATTTACTCCTGGAAGTACCCCATCTACAAAGGCCACCCACCAGCCCACAATGGGAGCTGAGAATAAAGTCCTACCGTGTGTCTGGAGGATGAAAGGTTAAGTGGCAAAGACAGACAAAATCCCGTAGTCTGAAGAGTGTCCAAAAGGCTATTTTCACATGGGCAACTGATAAATCCAGCGGCTCTAAAGCAGAGCAACTAAACCTACACAAGTGGTCCCCCCAAAAGGTGACAGCGTGGGGACAGGGGAAAAGAAACAAAGGGTGTTAGCTGAGGGGGACTGGAAGGCGCTCCTGCCCCCCGCCTTGGTGTCCTCGCCTGTCATTCATCCTCTCCTCACCTGCTACATGGGGGGTATTTTGAAGAAGAAATAAGATCCCATACAAGTTTGAAAAGCAAAGGCACTCTGCACACCTAGTGCTTAATTGTTACAAGGAAAATTTGAACAGCAAACGTTTTCTCTGGTTTCTGACTGCATGAGTCATTTTAACATTGCATTTTTAGGTCTTTTAGGTGAGAAACAGCACGGCTCGATGTAGCTGAGCTCTGGGGAGTAGCACAGACTTCAAACTCCCTGACCACTGCCCACTCCGAACATCCACGTGCCTACCAAGACCACAAAGCCACAAAACCCAGGCCCTGGAGGAAATGCACAGATGCCCGTTTTCCAACGATGTCCAGAAAACACGGTAGAAACGCCAAGTTGCTCGTTATTTCCCAGCTCCTTTCACTTGGAGATATGTTCATCAATGCCCTTCCTTGTTAGAATGAAATTCTACTCAAAAAATGTTAATGCGGGGGTCCTTCCCAGCTCGTTATGTTTCTCACGCGGCGACCTCTACTCATTGTAGAGGCACAGGAGCCCCGAGCTCTGAAAGCCGAAGCGCGTCACCCACGCTTAGTGGGCGGGGGTGGAGCCGTGCTGTCTCCACGAAGGTTCGACGTCTCCTGGGCCGGAAGCGGAAAGAGCCATACTGGCGCCCGCCAGCGTGGGACAGAGCAAACACTCTGGCACCCGACAGGTGTGGAAAGTTAGGTCTTCGTGCGCATCGGGGTTGGCAGGAACACGGGCGGGCGAGGGAGGTGGAGGCTCAGTGGATGTGCCCCCTGCCGGCCAGGGAAAGGAAAGCCCGGGGCAAAACTCTTCCCACTCCTGGGGCAAGTGGGCAGCCTGGCACCTTAAATTAAATAGCCACCTCCCTTTCTCACCACACTCAACTCACGATTACAATTTCAGCTTCCCGAGTCGTCTGTCTCTGGGGAAAGTATGCCTGGGCAGGTTTACAAAGCCTTCCGGTCCCCAGGGCAGGTCTGTTTTTCATAGTAAATGCATACAGCAGCATTCTGGTTTATTATCAGTCTCTTGTAAACTTAGTGTGTCTCTGTCTCTGAGAGACTCATCCATTCTTGGGTGTACTGAAAGGACTAACTATCTAAGACCATGAAGCTAAATTCCGGACACGGGAGGTGGCTCTGCCACGATCAGGATGGGTGGTATCGCCCCGGGGAAGCCGGCTCTGAGGATTCCTGGCTGCCGCATGCTGGCTTTCTGTCAGCGACACACCAGTGACATTATGCCCCCTTCAAGGCGCTTGAATGAGTAGTGTGGATACAGTATATCTTATTTTAACACTCCTCTTAACTATTCTTGACACTGTATATTTAAAAAGATTTTAAAAGTTGCCTCTAAATATTAAAGGGTGGTAACCACGTGCTGAATGTTTACCATCCTCAGTGCCATAATACTCTGTATAGCCATGTGTTACCGTTTCACTTACACCTTCCTGCTACCTATGAGCCAGCACCACCACGCCTATTTCACCCAGAAACAACTGAGGCTCAGGAAGTCTAAGTCGCTAATACACGGCCACGCACAGAGTAAGGGGTGGAGTTAGGATTTGCAAGCAGGTCTATGTTGTGCCCAGCCCACCCTGTGCTACTAACAATGCCCCATCTCTTTCCTGCTTGTTTCCTTGGGATCCATTTCCTGGAACTGAAGACTGAGCTATGTAAGGCTCTTTCTATCGCTGAGCACATGTGCCTGGGGGGGTTCCTCCCTCTCTCTCCACGCAAGAGATCCACAGGCAGACCCTGAGCCTGACCCTCCCCTGTCAGGGGCTCACAGGGTTGAAGCTTAGCTTTCGAGAAGCTCACATTACTATTGTTTCTGGTACCCATTCATCTTATCCTGATTGTCAGCTGTAGTTTGGGGCTATTTTTGGCCTTTGTTTTTTTACATGGGGACATATAATGCCATGGTAACCAAATTATATTTTCATTCCATTTTAGGTTAAGTATTTAAATAACCCAGATGAATTTGAATCAGATTATCTTATTTCTTTAACTGCTGATTTAACCCCCTTCCTCCCCAATATCAATGTTTAATTTCTTATTTTCGCTTCTACCTGGAAAGCCACTGACACTGTGTTTTGGGACTACTGTGTGTCCATTCTCCTTTGGGTTTCAGAGAACACTGCCTGTAACTTACAGTTAAGACAAGCACCATCTGCATGAGCCTCCAGCCACACCCGCTTCCCTTCCTCCCCCCATAGTGCACGTCCATTGATAAAGAGGGTAGCACGATGACAGGAAGGAAAATAACATCATAGAAAACCCCACCCTGTTTTCTCTCAGTTTTCTAAGAATTGGCAGGAGAAAAATGTATCAAACCAATCATGTTTAACGTTCCTAGGGTGACATTTAGGGATATATAGTGGGTGGACATGTTTAGTCACTGCCTTAACCAGAGAGGAGAGAATTGTTTTTTTATTTTTATTTTCGGCAGCTTTGTACCCATTTTTTGCTAAACGATTCCTTAATGACAGACATCTTGGATGTTGCCAGTATTACAGCATTGCAAGCCATGCTGTCAGGCATCAGAAACGAGAGCAAACCCGCACGTGACACTTTGCACTAAAGTATCAGGCCCTGGTCCAAGTGCTCTGGAGAGCATGTCATTTACTCCTCACAAAGCCGCCTGAGGCCGGTGCCCTCATCGTCACCTCTACTTCAGAGAGGGGACTGAAGCTGGAGAGGGCGGTTGGCTGGCCCCAGGTGATAAACCTAGGGAAGAGGTTGAGCTGGAATCTGAACCTATGCCGTCTGGATCCCGCTAAGACTCTTGAATATCATTCTTGGCTAATTCTGAGATGGGAAGTCTTGTGGAAGCTCAAGGGACTCCGGCTGTGTAAGTAGGAAGTCTGTCTGTCCATCCAGTAGGTGAGGCCAGGTATCTGCAGCCCCCAGCCCCCTGCATTCTCCCAGCAGCTGGAGCAATGCCAGGTACATGGTATGTGCTCGAAAAATATTTACGGACTGAATAAATACATGAATGTATTCCTAAAATCAAGAATAATGCATTTATTTGGTGCTACCCATCCTGATGGGGGCGCCCATGCTCTAGAATGATGCTGTCACCTAGTTGAGGGTGCATTTTAAACCTCTAAACGGCAGTTTGGGCAAATGCCTCTTACTTTGAAATTTTCTCTCCCTTGGAACAGAAAGGTCTCGTCGATGCCTGTGGCCGAGCGAGGGAGCTCGTATTGCTAGTACCCTTTGTGCCCAGGGGTGATGGCTAGGTTTCCACGGAAGGGAACACGATCCTTCTCTTTATGTGTAAAAGCGCTGTAATTATCTCTGTTGCTCTGAAGCTAGTGAAAGGTGGAAAACAAGTATTTCAAAAGCACATGTAATGGGAGGCGTAGGCCACTCCTTCACTGTAAGTGCACAAAAGGGTGTGTACACAAACAAAAAGGCTGTATATCTACCTGTTCTGAAAAAAACTGGAAGCCCTTGTCCTCTCGAATACACTCGTATGTTTCTCCAAGAACCGGGTTGAAGGGCTTGCTCCCAGCTCGGAAGTAGCTGGATGCGTAGGCGGAGACGGCGAAGGCGGCCACGTACACCTGCGGAGAGGGGGACAGAACGCTGTTATTTATCTGTAACCGAGGTTTCTTTCAGAAAGCCAAAGATTTGTCCCTGGTTTGAAGACAACCAAACCAACTTTGGTTTAAAGCGGCAGGCTTAAGTAATGTTTGTTGTGGCCTCGGAGGCAAATGAAGCGAACATTTTCAAACCGCCCCTTTGTCCTGATGCCTAAAAAGCTGGCAGAGGCTTCTGAGGTGGCGATATTTACCCCATGAATTGCACGGATTGGGGCTGTTAAGCTGAGTGCAGTGCCTCTAAACCCGACAATATCCGAGGATCCTGACACTGCGCTGAGGTTTTCGGGCAGGAGGAGGAAGAAGAGCATTAGAAACGCCAGACTTCCCTCAAAATTCAGGAATGAGCATCCCAAGTTGAAGCATGCCCAATGTGATGCTGTAGAAGTCTCAAAAGTGATTTTGACTAAAGAAAATCTGTGAGAGTCCTAAGCCTGAGCAACGAGCCACAGGGCAGAGCACAGTGCCCTGGGAGGGGGGAGCGGAGGGGGGGCACTCAAAAAGGAAAAGAAAGGAAAATTATAGGTGAACGAGAAATAAGCAAGACTCTTAAGCTGTCCTCACCGAGCGGCTCTCAGCACTTTTATCAGTCCCCCTCTCGGAGTAACAAAAACACACATTATTATTTTTGTCTTTTGGGGGGAATGGGGGCCGCCAAAAAATTAAACCTAGGTCGCAACAGCAGCTCTCCCTTTAGAATACTGAGTAACAATCCCCCGAATTTCCTCTTCCCAACACATTTCATGGAGTTTCTTATCTTGGAAAAAATGCTGAATGCCCTTCCTAAATGTTCACGAGTAGCAGAACTTTCCTTAGCCTTTTGCAAATCGGATCCACTTTACCATTTCACACTATAGAACATGCTAGAACAGCTGGATAGTTTATAAAAACCAATTCACTATGCTCAATTTAGCCTGTTCTTGAAACCTGGGTATCGATTCTTCTCTCCGCTCCCTCCGATGTTTGTGACCTGTTAAGCAGTGAGGCCACGCTGCCTACGCTGTATGCTGAACCAACCCTGAATCGCCTTCACAGTTTAAAATACAACAAAATGTTTAAATTAATCTGGTGTCATTCGTCATCCTGGGGGAGATGAAGGGGAGAGGGAGAGAGCAGGCGTGATGCAGCCTCCTCCTTTTGGGCTGGAAGGGCAGTGAGAATCCACCCACGGAGGAGTGACCTCAACCCCAGGAGAAGGTTCCTGCTCAGTGCTTTCCGGTACTGTCCCTCCTGGCGCATCAGGCTGGAATGCGCAGCTTTTCCTCAAGCTTCTTCTGAAGGTCACTTACACCCACCAATCAGCGAGCAACCTGAGGGTTTCTAAATTGCCACAGGCGTGAAACACCTTTAAGAATACTTTCATCTTCAAAGTCAATTGTTTCCTTCAAAGGTGCTGACTTTTAACACTTGCCTTGGAAGCTATGTGCTTCCCTTGGTTCAGCCGAAATTCTCTGGGGAACAGCAACAGAGAAGGTTGAAAAGATACAGTGATTGTTTCTCTTTCCTGCTCTGATTAGCATTTGATGGGAGAAGTCCCTGGAGACTATGGGATGACTGTGGGATGTCTCTCTTCACCAACTAGAGTTCCCCTTAATCTTCAGATCACTAAAGTAACAAAGTTTTAATTAAGGTTGAAACTGAAGAATGCTTCGAATTTAGAAAAGAATGGTGTCCTCTTATCAGCTAGAGGGTGATTTCAGGACCTGAAGCCAAGCGGGTGTGACAACTCCAATTTAGCCAATCAGTGAATGCCCAGGACAGAAACTCTTAGGGGAAGACAGGGTAGTCCCAGCCTCCCATACAATGAATGACCTTACTGTTGAGCAGGTAACAGGTGAGGAAGCAAAAAGAGGAAGAGAAATTCTTGAAGAACAAAGTCAGCCACTGTCGCCGAAAGGGCTGAGTTTTCCATCATCTTACCACAACGGAATCCCCCACAAGATGGGGAAGGATGAGAGACTTGGAGGTCCCTTTTTTGGAAGGGCTGAGTAGAGGACAAAAGGTGAATTTTCCTAGGATGAGCTTAAAAACAAACAGCAACAACAAAAAACAAAAACAACCCTCTATAAAATCAGAAGGGGTGGGGGAAGAAGAATGTTTCTTATGTTAAAATCTCTTCTGTGAGTATTATTTTCTGAAAATCTAGGAGCTGATTGGACAATTCTAAAAATAAACAAAAACATTCTCAAGGGAAATTTACCCTGGATGAGAAAAACAGCTTGAGAAATTAAATTCTGTCCACAGTAAAAATAAACACCCAGACAGCCCTCAAGATGGACGTGTTTTCCAGCCAGGCTTATCAGAACAATCCCATGGAAGGTTCTGGAGAAAGAAGATGCACAAATCCACAGAGCAGAACTACCCCCAGGCACCAGCTGTCACAGAGAAGCGTCCCCCAGCCCCCGCCACATGGCAAGTCCTGACAGGGTGACTGAAAACAGACAGGCAGAGGGGAACCAGATGCCACTGAGAAATGAACCCATCGAAAGAGCAACCCCAAGGAACACGAGAGGGGGCTGTGGCTCTGGCTCTGCCCGAGCTGGCTTGGCTGGGGCTGTGAGAGCGGCACAGGTGCCGGGGCTGGACAGCACAGTCGGCAGGCCGAGCCCTCACCATCCTCTCCAGAGCGTCGGGAATCTGTGCGGCCTTGTCCAGAAGCTCACTGTACTCCAGCTCCTCGCAGAGCCTCTGCAGCGTGTTCAGTGGTTCATTCAGCTCCACCGGCATGGCCACTTTGGACAGATCCTTCCCTATGTTATTTCTCAGGATGTTCCATAAGCTGATGTTACTGGTGTTGGGGCAGGGTGCCGGCAAGCAAGTTCTTCTTTTGGACTTGGCTTCCCTACCACTTTCAAGAACTGGCTCTGAAAGAGAAATAAGCCTGGTTGTCTTAGAAGTTGTTTTTTTTTTTTCCCCTTCATTATTTAAAAAAAATCCATGAACGAAACCTTACCTAAAAAGTATTTAACTTTGCCATTAATCTCAATTATTCAGAAAATGATGGAAAGTCATAAGATAAAAAGAATTCTGCACAATTAAATTAAGTACCAAAAATCACATGCACTAAAATTCATGGACTTCATTCACAAAGAGGTCTTCAAGTTCCTATTCAAAAGCTAGTTCCTCATGGCTATACATACACTTACAATAAAACTGGAAACTGGATTTCTATGCCCAGAGCAGGTTATTGTTTTCACTTTTAAACCTTTTAAACTCTTTTAAAAGAGCACTTCAAATTCTGATTAAAAAAAAATGTTTTAAAATCTTTTTTCAGAAGTCACTTTAAATTCTGATAAAAAAACAATTGTGTTTATTACAGGATAATTATGAAGAAAATAAAAATTTTGCATTATCCCACTACCCAAAAATAGTAGTCATTTATATTTTGGAGTATTTTCATTCAGTGTTTTCTCCATTAATATAAGTCATATTGTATGTCTAGTTTTCTGTTCTGCTTATTCAGTTAACATAAGTATTTTTCCATGCTGTTCAAAATTCTTCTAAAACATCCTTTTTAATGACTTAAAAAAAAAAATTCCAAGCGACAGTGCCATAATTGAATGAATCACTCATCTACTGTTGGACTTGGATTTATCGCAATGTTTTGCTATGATGCAAAGAAGTAGTGAATGTTCATATCCTTAGATATTTGATTATCTCTGGTAGTTTTCATAGGAAATACAGAAATGGAATTACTATGCCAAAAACTATGAACATTTTTAGACTTTTGAGTCGTATGACCAGAGGGCTCCTCAAAAGGGCTGTGTTCGTTCCCCATGTATCAGCAGTGTGTGTGAGTGTCCCCCCACCCCCACCCTGCGGGCTTCTCAGGCTTGTTATCATACACTTTTAATTTTGGGCAAATTGTTAGGTGGACAGGGTTATCTTCTTGTTTTTAAGTTCCATTTAGAAATTTCCTAGTGTGGTTTGGAATGCGTTCAAGAACATTTCTTCATTTCTGAATCATCCGCTTTTCTATTTATACATTAAGATATAATCCTTTGTTTTCATATTTGTTTTACAATTTAACCCCCACTTGACATTTGCTTTCAATTTGGTCCAGTGGTTTTCTGATGAATAAAACATTTACATGTTAGGTATGCTACGTGCCCCTCTCAATCTTTTCTCTCGTGACAGCTGCCATTGCTTTGTGCTATGGAATTCTTCTCCCACCCCGACAGAGCCTATTATTTTCAAATGAAATCTTTTGCATTGCACCGACATATGAGAAAGTGTTGAACTGATCATATTCAAATATATTTGTTTGTTAAAAATAGATATTTAAGTTATTCTTTATAAAGCCAATCACTCTGAATAAAGAAGCTGCTTTGATGAACAGAGAAGTATGAAACTGGGGTCCTCTTTTGCAGTCTTATGTTTATCTAAGCGTCCAATTAATTGTTGAAATTTGTTTTAATTGCTCAACATGCATAAAAATCTGACTTACACAAGTAAATAGCTGCAGATGATCCCAGTTTTTAAAAACAGTTTTCCATGTAATCTCACAATATTTTCTTAGATTAAACTAATTTAAATTTGAACACTATACGGTTACCACAAACGGCTGATACATATCTAGGTTTTAACTCCACGGCAGCAAGCCTCCTAAGTATTGTATACATTATCTCACTTATTCTTTATAACAGCCTCTTGAGGTGAACAGTACTATTATTCCCACTTTATGAATGAAGAAACTGACACCCAGAATGGTTAAGTACCTTACCCTAGAACACATAACCAGTGAAAGGCTGAGCTGGACTTAACCAAGGAAATCTCGTCCCCGAACCTGTGTCCCTAACCACTTACCCTCCCCACAGCACCCATGACAGTGCAGCTCCGATCTGATGTCGGGGGAAAGAAATGAACAGGAAGTACTCTAAATGCCTAGCGTTTACTACGAGCTCAGAGATTATTCTAGGGTAATAATTTATCAAGACCTTGATCCAAACCTATTTCCTTTTGCAGTCAAAACAGTGTCATAGATGCAAAAGTTATTTTTTTATTGTTGTTCAATTACAGTTGTCCCCATTTCCCCCACCATTGCTCTCCCCTGCCAAAGTTATTTCTATACCCAATCTTTTCAGTAGAGTACTGAGGTTTAGAAATCTAATCTTCCTCAGCAACTGGAGGGCATTTATTTTTGTTTCCAAATACTGCGCAAGAAGAAAGCTGGGTTTGGCCCAGCGCTCGTTCGAGGCAGTGGTGGTCAGCGTTCTAGCAAAACGGCTGTAGGTAAGACAGAGAAAACGAACCTCAGCCCCTTACATGCTTCCCCTGGCTGGTGTCAGCTCAGCCTCGCTGCGGTTTCAGGTTCGAGGGCAAGTCCCCTGTTCTCAGCTCTGACCTCTGAAACCTCGGCCCCCTTCTTAAGGCCTCAAAGAGCACCTCTTCAGTTGTTGGTCTCCCTCACCCACGGTGCGAGTCCCATTGTAGTGCTATTTGGCGAGGGAGTAAGTGATGTTTCTTTATTTCTCTTTCAGTTCATCTCGCTCTTTTAGAAAGCAAGTAGCTCCTGTCATATTAGTCTTTTGCTTTGAACCACTGATTCTTAGACTTTTCCACCAAAGGATTGATTCATCTCTCGAGAAGCGTTTCAAGTAAGAGAGAGCCTGAGTATCTGACTTCGTGCAGGCGGGATGCTGAAAGGATGTTCTCCCAGAGGACGGTAAAATGACCTGCCTTTCCTGTGGTCCCCAAAGAGTAGGTTCATTGGCATTCAGATAACAACTCAACATCAGCATGTTTCGCACATACTTACTGAGCTGGGAAGCACTGAAATACCAAAAAGGACCTGACCTGGTCCCTGTCCTCCATGTGCATGAGAAAACAGGTGGTGCTCTGGGAATCCGATGCATGGCACAGACGAGCCTAGATAGCCCAAGGCACACGGAGTACCAAGACTGGGAGTATTTGATGCTACACGACTCTTGCAGCGAATGGTCCGATGGGCAGATTCCTCCTCACGGCGCCTAGCTAAACAGGTTTTCAGTCTGCTCCCTGAACTGCTAAATCATGTTCCGGAGGAGCCAGATACTCCAGGTGCCCCATAGTTCAAACATTTCCTGGCCATCATTTCCATTCCTGGGATCAACTGGTAATAAATGGCCACCTTAGGATGACTTGAGGGCCCTCACTTCTCGGAGATATTAGTTTATTACTTTCATATGTGTTACTTTAAAGACTCTGAAGCCAAGTCACTGCTCAGAATAGACCTTTTACTATATAAGCCCTATAGAATTCCTAAATTATAAAAACCACTAGATACCTAAAGACAAAAAGTTATATTCTAATATGTTTCCAAAGAGAATGGTTGACCATATCAGGGATATCTGTTGCACTAATTTTTGATATTTATATAATTGGTATATATTTATTAGTATTCCAAAATGATCCAAACTTTTAGAGATTAAAGAATTTAAATCTTACCCACGGTTTGTCTCTCATTTTCTAAATCATTACTGAGATTGTCCAAGGAAAGGTTATCACTTATGTCACTGACATATGAATCGTCCTCAGAAACCTATGGGAAAGGAGAAATAATAAACCTTTGGGTGAGAGTAAACAAGTCAGATTTTCATGAAATGTTTACTCCAAATCATCAAACATTTTGAATCCCACATTGCAAACTTAGAGAAATAATTTTGTGTGTGTGTGTTTTTTTTTTGGTATATTTTATTGAGTATGCTATTACAGTTGTCCCATTTCCCCCCTGCCCTTTATCCCCTCCGCCCTGCACCCCATCCCATCGTCGCCACACCCCTTATCAATGTCCATGGGCTGCACACACTGGTTCTTTGCCTTCTTAATTTCCCACACTACTCCCAGCCTCCCCCGACCACTTATTTTGTTTGTTTGTTTGTTTTTGGGAAATAATTTTGGAGGCTGTTTTTATTCAGGCCCGTACACCTGTCTGCACTGGAAGTGTTCACAGCAAAACCTGTTATTAAAATCCTTACACTTTCTTGACTCGTTCTCACAAGGAAAGCACAGGTAAACTCAGCATTTTAGTTGCTATTAAAATTCTTATTAATTCAGGCTGCATTTTCAGAATTTGTTGGTGTTTGGGTAGAATGAGTTACAATTTGTCTTTGAACTATTTGTGAAAAAAGAATCTTCTATAGAAATTAATAGATAAATAAAAATTAGTACTTCTATACCAAAGGGGTAAAACTACCAATACCCATTTATACACAGCAATGCCAACTATGACACTACCTATTCAGGAAAGTATGTTTTTATGCATTAACTTAAAAGACTATTGTTATATATTATAAATTATCATAATAAGCACGTTACAACATTATAATAATAATTCTATATTGTAAATTAATATAGGTCAAATTCAATGATAAAAAATACAAGATGCTAATTTTTGGCCCTGAAATAGAAGTATTACATTATCAAATAGTTAACAATCAAAATTATTAACTTGTAATTGAAAAGAGGGATAACAAATCAAGTAACAGAAATAAGGGAGTGCTCAACACCTACTTTCACAAACTTTTTTTCTAAGATCCTGTATCCTTTTGTGCATTTGGGGGTATGAGTTATAAGGAGATCCTCAGGATATAATAGTAGAAAGTAGCAATTGAGTTTAGTGTTTCTAAATATGGGTATCAAGCGAATGGGTAAAGCAACAAAAGAGATTCTGAGGCCCCTAACTGAAAACAGTGCTCAAACCTCATTTTCTGAAGAGCTTGGAGATAACAGAACTTCCTGGGCATCAAAAAACTCCGAAAGGGAGTCAGTGATGGAGAGTCGACTCTCATTGGAAAGCTGATGGACCAGAGGTCGGTTGTCATCTGTGGAGTTTTCCTGTTTAACACAAAAACAAAAATACATGTTTAGCAACAGGCTCAAGAGCAGCAAAATAAACAACTGATTTTGTTGCATGACACACAAGATCACAGGCCCGTGCGAACGAGCAGCTCAAAGCAGAGGTGAGCTCCAGAGTGGAGGAGAAACAAGCCTCACGCAAAATAAAACGAAAAACAAAGGTCTCCTGCAAGAGGGCGCCTCACACACAGGCACATCGCTCTTCAGGCACACGAGCAAACTCAAAGCAGAAAAAGGCTGCCCAAGTCAGTCTTTGTTCCATTTAAGGGAAAAAGATTCCAACTCTCTGTGAATCATATCCTCTTATTTTCTACCACTGCAGGATGTTTTCAGCCTAAAATTTCCTCTGAATTGTACTGAATGCGTGTGTCTTGCATGGCTGGTTCAGAGCAATGTAGCCTTCTTCTGCCCCGTGTGCTCGCTGAGGCCAGTGTGCTGCTTCTGAGCCGCCTGCTGGCAAAGGAACGGTGTGCTTTGGTCCAGAAGTGCCCCTGGTGGCAGGTCATTCATTGTTCATGGATAAATGAGATAAATTCTCTTTGTCTGTCTCTCTCCAACCACAACGACTCTTCGAGGGAAGGAAACCCCCGGTCCCCATCAGAAGCCACTACACAAATAACGCAATGGACTATCACGATGTTCTCATCTTGCCTGGCTCTCCTGCATCCCCTTCTTCACTGGGTCTAGACTTTCCCACTGGTGAATGTGCTTTCTATTCAAGTTGTAAGTGAAAATGCAGTGTGCTCAACAAATTGAGCAACTGCTTTGTGCTGGCCACGGAGGGACATGATGATGGGTCAGACCAGTTTTGGCCTGAGTGGGGCAGAGAACACACCCAACACGTGAGACCAAGACCGTGGAGCAGAAAGAGTCTAGAAGTGAAGAGGAAGGTGGAATTGAGTCTATCAGGGGTCTCTAGTGGGGGAGGGTTTCCCAGAAGAGGTGACACCTGGCTCAACCTTGAGGAATGAGCACAGATTCAGGACATGAGGATTCGATTCCTCCCAACGGAGAAGATTGTTGCCCTGAACTTCCCAGTAACTCCCATTTCTCACTGGGCTGAGAAAGGAGCTGTTCTGACAGCAGATTATGTCTTTCCCAGAAGTCTTACAAGTTCAGGACATGTCCCTCAGTCTCATAAACAAATTACACCCATGCTGGGGATGCTAAAACAGGAGGGCCACAGCAGGCTTTCATAATTAATAAAGGGCAAGTGGTCTCTTCATGAAATGTTTACTCCAGAGACATTTTAATGTGCACCCTTTCCTCTTGGGTTTAATGACGGCTGGCCCAAGGTATTCATTGAAAGACCCTACTTATTTTAATACCCATGCCGCTTTCTGAAAAGCAACTTCTTCTCTACCCTAACGAAGAAATCACGATAGAATCTGTAAGTAAGTACCACAGCTGCCGCTTTCAAGCGGAAGGCCTCTCTCCTCCAAAGAGGCGACACTGTGGTGAATAACGGAGCTCCCTGGGCACTCGCTGAAACGGAACTGCCCTGACTTTGGTGTGCCACTGCCACGTAAGACTCTAATGATTTATTTACCTGTTCTCCTCATTAATTTATTACCAGTCACCCCCACTCTCTCCACCTTTCTCCTAGACTGAGGTGTCCGAAGGATGTCTTGGCTACTTCCTATAAACACCTACTGAAAACTCGCAGGGTCTTGTACACACATGACCTTATTTATTAAAATATTAACCTAGTTAGTTCAAGTAAATAATATCCCCTGAACTTTGTAAGGCAGGAATAGTTGTTTGTCTATTTTTTAAGTTACAAAAAGATAAGTAAAAGGGAGGAAAGGGAACACATAATCCCATCACGTTAAAACAATCACTATAACTGTTTTGATACATTTCTCTACAATCTTTTTTATACATATAGTTTTGCTTTGAAATAACTGTAATATCTATCTATTTAATTTTATAAACTTCCTCCAAATACTGCATCATAATAATTATTTTCAAAATAAACATTTTTTTTCTGAGGATAAAAGTAATGTGTTCAAAATGAAAAATATAAAAAGTAAATAAACATTCAAGTCTCATCACCCAGATGTGACTCCTATTAATCTGCTGGTATATTTTTGTACTAAAATATTTATATACAGATTTTTTTTAAGTTTGAAAAATTGGAATCACACTGTAAAAAGTCTTTATAGATAGTCTGTTATATTCACTTAACATTATATTGTAAACTTTCCCCCAGGCTGTTAAAGGTTCTTTGAGGCAATAAACTTTAGTTGACAGACAATATTTTATTTTAATTGTGTGTCACGGAGAACCATTTCCTTTATTGGAAATTAAAGGCGTTTCTGAGTTTGTAAAGATGGTGAACATGTTTGCAAATGTGTCTTTGATGACGTTTCATTATTCCTTAGAATCAGTTCTCAGAAGAACTATTAAAAATGTTTAAGGCAAAATATACATTGTCCCATTAAATTATATCAACAAGTAAGAGAACCTCTATTTTCTCTACATCCATAAGGGCACCAAATACTTTAGAAATATTTTGTGCTAATCTAATTATTTTAACTGGTATTTGTTTGTTAAGAATTAGGTTGAACATTTTTTCCTTTTAAAGACACTACGCGTAGAGGTGTTACCATTACAGGAGGCTGGGTCAGGGTACGTGAGCCCTCCCTCTACATCTCTTTACAACTTCCTATAAATTTATAAGTATTACTAAATAAAAAGTTTTTAAAAGATTTCTGTATTTGGGGTTTTGGGTGAGTTGTATCTTTTTTTCCCATTTACTTGTTTAGGTCTTAAGTTCCTTGCTATTATTTATTAATGATTTAAGTATTAAATACATTATCACTGATTTAGTGTTATCCAAGTTTGTCATTTTTCACTGAAAATATTTTTCTTAGTTTATCACATGCCTTATTCCCCCCCCTCTCCGAAAAAAGGGCAGCCTAATCCCGTCAACATTTCTTTTGTAATGGTTCCTATTACTTCCACAGTTAGGAAGTCCTCCCTACTCTAAGCCATTTGGTAAATATTTAAATCAATATTTTTCAGTTCCAATTTTTATATTGAACTCTGATTCACTGGCAATTCATTTCAGTGTACAATGGGAAATTTAAACTGCTTTCTAAATTGCTTTTGATCTGGGCCAACCTAACCGATTGAATAATCCATCTCTTTCCCATTGATTTTTGAGCCTCTTCTATCCTGTTTATTTCTTTGCCCAGGCCTACAATGAAGGCCACCATAGATAACGTGTAGGTGGTCAGTCCTGCAGGGAACTCAGTCTCAGTCTAGGCTAAAATGACCGAAAAGATCTCTTGAGGGGAATGAATGTGTCCCGGCAGGGGTGTCCAACCTTGTGGCGTCTCTGGGTCACACTGGAAGAAGAGTTGTCTCAGGCCACACATTAAATACATTGCGACACGTAATCACAAAAAATCTCATCGTGTTTTAAGTAAATTTACAATTTTGTGTTGGGCCGCATTCACAGCCATCCTGGGCTGCAGGCAGCCCTGCAGGTTGGACACCCCTGGGAGGAATTTCACAGGCAACCAAGACTTGATCTCAGAAGTAATAAGAGGCCTGTGGGCTCTGCAGAGAGAAGGCGACTCTCTCATCAGAAGAGAGGGTCCTTCCCGTCAGCATGTCACAGCCTGTGTGGCCTCTGGGTCCCTGGGCCTGGCGGGCTGGGCACTGACTGATTTTAGCCTCTCATCTTCTCATTGTGACACCACAGCTTTCCAAAGGGTGAACGGATTGTATGAGGTTTTGTTTTCTTTGAGAGCAGGAAAAGAAGAAAGATGGATTAAGATTAAACATTAGAAATTGCCTTTAAAATTTACACACATATACCTTGTATATTACCTTCCTTACTTTTAATTTTAAATGCACTCAGTCTAATAAATTTGTTAATAAAATTTAGCGTATCTGAGGTAGATATACGAGAGAGCTAAAAACACTTTTAACCCTAATTCTTCTACTTCTCAAGCAATTCATTTGCATTTTTCTCATTGAAAATTTCTCAATTCATTGTAAACACATTCAAGGAGTATTTTAGATTAACATCCCCACCAAAAGACATTTTTAATGTCCTATTAACTGTCCAAAACCCTTCAATTATCATGAGTATTTTTTTCCCCTCAGAGGGTAAGGCTGTGCTTTTATAAGAAAAGAAAAAAGAAATCACAAGAAAGGAAGAAGGGAACAGCTGAAAAGAAAGAGCGAGGGCCTCACAGAGGAAGCGAAAGATGCCAGTAAGGAACTGGGAAACTACGTCGGAGAGGTTTGGGTTTCTTCAGAAGTAAGAGGAAAAAATGTTTGTCTTTCCAGTTTCCACTGCAATCACACGTATTGAAACAGGGGATCCTTCGGTGACAAACGAGGGAAAGAAACACAAAAGGGAGAAGAGTTCTGGGGCGGAAAGCGGTTTTTAAAATGCAGTAAGCAGCAGAATCAGGAAAGCCTGGGGTTCCGGGGCGCCCACCCCGGGCCGCTGTGGGAGCGACGGTGGGCGTGGGCCACCCTCTGAGGAGGCAGGGAGACCATGGAGACAGTACCGGCGGGGGAGCCTTACCCACCTCTGCCAGACTGTCCGCCGACCTAGCAGCAGCGGGCGGGTCGAGGAGCAGAGACTCAGCATGGATTCTGCATAAGCGTTCTTTAAGATCTGTGTTTTGTGCTAGGGCCTGGAACACGGTAAAAATAGTGTTTCAGAAAAGCACTGCCATGGGCCCAGTGTGACACCCCTGAGGGGGCACGTCCCGGACTCCTTTCCTTGAGTGCTATCCAACAGGGTGCCGGCTCTGAGATGCCTGGGAAATAAAAGATCGTAAACCCTGGGAAGGGTGGCCCTTCTCTAATCTCATTTCCAGAGATGGAAGGAGGGGTTCTTAGTAAGGCTTTCTTTTTGACAGACAGGGAAATCACAAACACCTTCAGCTCTTATTCTGACCAGCTGTGTTTGCAGTGTCCCTCTGTATCCCCAGGGGACTGGCTCCCGGGCCCCACTGATACCCAAATCCACGGATGCTCGAGTCCCTTTTATAAAATGGCATCGTACATATTTGCATATAACCTACATTCATCCACTGGTATACTTTAAATCATCTCTAGGTTACTTATAATACTTAATACAATATAAATGCTACATAGATAGGAGACAGTTACACTGTATTGTTTAGGGAATAATGACAAGAAAAAAAGTCTGTATGTGTTCAGTACAGACCCAGCCATTGCAACCATTACAACCATCATAGGCCTAACTACATAGTACGCATCAGCAACAATGTAACATTTTTTAAAGAATATTTTCTCTCCTTGGCTGGTTAAATCTGTGGATGTGGTACCTGCGGATACAGAGGACTCCTATAGTCTCTTTGTGCAAGTCCCTCCCTAATGATTCCAAGCTCTTTCATTTTTAAGATGCTGCTCTCTCCCCTTATGATTGGTCATATTTTAATGTTATTTAATTATCACGCCAGTTGAACTGAATCTTGGAAAGTAGAATTTTGTGGAGGATTAATTTTATTGTTTCCCAATATAGGTGTTAGTTGTTTTATTGATTCTTTATGATTAAGATATTTGATTTATAAAAAACAAAACAAACTCACCTGGATAAGGGCTAAGAGCCAGGGTCCTGGCAACGGGGGGTATGAGATGGGGGCACACGTGAGCCCACCCCTGGCCCCTTTTATCTCTCCCTGGCCTGTTCGGATTTCTTATCCCAACCTCCCAACTGGGAAGGAACTGCCATGATGGTAAAGAAAGATGTTACCTTTGTGCTTCTTGACTGACCGTTCTCCACATGCTCTGTCTTTGGAAAGGGACGAGTCCACCTGACTGTCCCCCAGGCACGCCCACCATCAGCTCCTCCCTGCCTGCGCACAGACCCACCCTGCCTGTGTTCCCGACTCTGTCCCAGGAACCTTGGAGCCTTCCCACCCACCAGGGCCCACACACAGGTCTACCTGCTGAGAACACAGGAGACTGTGGCCCTGTCTAAGCCACGGCCTGTGTCTCAAGCAAGGATTTTGGCTTTATTTGTTAGTACCCATGGACAGAATGGGTTATTTGAAAATTCTTGAAAATCATTTAGGATGAAACTGAGTAAAAGTTTCTTAACCACACAGAACAGAGGCTGCTATAGGTAGTGACAATCTCTACACTTATTTACTCTGGCCAATGTGACACTGGTGTCTTAGTATAAGTGGCTAGAACCTGTACTCGTGGCTAGAATCTAATTATGGCCTGAAAGAATGTGTTAATTTACTAGCTTCTTTCTCCTTTGCAAGCTACAGGCAGAGAAAGAAAGATGTCACGGCTGTACATACAGCACCACATAGCCGTTCTGATAGCCCTGAGGTGACTCTTCCAAGAATCCAAGACAAAAAGGGAAGGATCGTTCTGATGCAGCTTAAGTTTCCAAGATCCTGAATAGGGTGAGAGGGAATTCATGAGTGAAGGTAACGACAGCTTTGGCCTGGGGTAAGACAGCCAAGTGTGTCTCAATGGCTCCACCAGAAAAGCAGATTAACTAGAGCGGGCCAGACCTCCATGGGAAGAGGGCTGGCGAGAGGAAGACCGCAATGAAAGGGACTTGGAGAGCCCATAAGAGTGAGGTGCCTTCTTAAAGCACTGAAAGCCAACTTACTGAGAAAAATAAGAAATGCCTTTTTACCACTAAATGAACTAAAAAAAAAAGAACCACCTTACTTCTCTAGAACCAGGTTAGCGCCCAGTGTAAGGCTGGCCACTACAGTCGAAAAGGCCGTGTTTCTATCTCTGACCTTGAGGACCCCAGAGCGCCTCAAGAAGACATCATTAAGACTCTAGACGTAAAGAGAGTCCACATTATTTCTTATTTCTTTCAGAAGTAACATACTTGGAATGTTCGGCTGAATGAACATTCCTTAGGTACGTTTTTATGTATTACTGGTAATGTATTTACCATTACCATTACACCAAAAACATTGCTGCACTTTCTCAGTCACATGATGATAGGAAACATGAGCGGAGATGTTCTAGTTCTCTCCACTGGCTTCTGAAAACAAGATCCTAAAATTCATCTCCCCTCCCGAATCCTAAATAGCAAGTTTATTGTTTCTTCAGATGGTAATTTCACAGGTACGCACACATTCTCCTTTTATCATAGGACTTCCCAAGCAAGAGCGAAAGAAGGAGCAAATAAGTTTGCTATTTTAAAAGTTCTCTAGGTTTTTGGTAGATACAAAGGGAGCAAGCAGACAACGTCAGCCATTCGAAGTTAGAGTTCTCGGGGCCCTTCCGTGGAGGCCAGCTCTTCTGAAGAATCAACTGGGGTCGATGAAAAACAGGAGAGAGAAAGTGAACGAACAGAATGGCTTCCTAAAAAACACCTGGCACTTGACAGGGATCCCTCCGTTGTCGCACGGGCAGATGATTACCTTCAATGCATATATGGTGGTTTAGCTCTCTCCGCCCACAGGTGGCGGTGGGTGGGGGGAGCTAAATGTTTTCTGCTATCAAATCAAATCAAATACAGTCATACCTCGGTACTCGTCAGCTTCAGACCTCGTCAAACCCAGTACTTGTCACAATTTTGATGAGAAGAAAATGTTTTAGGAGTCAGTGCTTGTTCGGGGCTCGTTACACTTGCTAGAACTTGTATCAGTCACGCTGCCGCCCCACAAAAGAAAACTTCTTATGGGAAAAATTCGTTCGGTACGCATCAACTTCAGCACTCGTCACGAGTTCCAGAACGAATTAATGACGAGTACTGAGGTACCACTGCAATTTTTACATCTTTGGAAGAGTGGTAAATAGAATCAGTGCTGTGCAGCAGAGAAGATAAGAGGGAATTTAAAACTTTGCTCGACTGCCTGTTATGCAGAAAGTCAATCTAAGCTTGTGAAGTCTTAGGTACAGAAATCCCCCAATGGTCAGATTTTTGTAAGCGTTAACAAACCCATGTCTGCCAGACACACATAAACACTCAACAGAAGCTTTACAGAAACAGAAGAATCAACCTGAAGAGAGGAAACCAAACCTGAAGTATTCTTGTGCTCAATGAAATACTAGCTACTAAGATTTGGGATAGGCTCAGTTTTGGTCTTTAGAATACAAAGATCTGATGAAAGACTAGAATATAATTTAGATAATTTGTTTGGTTCTCTCATGAATTTTCAGCACAAGCATAGAGACGGAAAGTACAGGAAATCCATGAGCCAGGACCGGTTGTCAGGCATTTCTGTATCCAGACATGACACTTACAGATGACAGGGCGCGCTTCAGGCCAATGACCTGGGCAGACGGGGACGAGACATCTTGCTCCATCAGCTGCTTCAGTTTCTCTCTCTCTGCTGATATGGTATTAAAAGCCGACCTTAAAGCGAAGTAAACTATAAAGATATAATCATTATAAAAAGGAATGAAGGAAGGGGTGGGGTTCAAAAAGAGACACAGAGAGATGCATTTCTTATAAAAGAACTTAGAAAAGTTAACAGCCCTGGATATTTTGAGTGCAGGAAAGGTACGCTCTAAATTGGCTTTTTAAAAACCCATCTAGAATGTACAACACCAAGAGGGAACCCTAAGGTAACCTATGGACTCTGGGTGATAATGATATTTCAACGTAGGTTTATTGATTGTAACAAATGGACGACTCTGGTGGGATGTGATAGTGGGAGGGGCTGTGTATGTGTGTGGGGAGATGGCGGGGGGTTGTATATGGTAGCTCTGTACTTTATACGCTCAATTTTGCGGTGAACTAAAACTACTCTAAATAAAATAAAGCCTATTAAATTTTTTAAAATCGCATTTGTCAATTCCAAAGCACCCACCCACTATAAAATTCCATAATTTCATGACATCATCAAGATGTTTTGACACTTGAAAGGACTATACTTGTGGATTCTTATTAACATTGAGTTTCACTTTAATGACTGAATGTTTGAAAACAAAGCTAATTGGTTCTCAGGGTAAAAATAGTTAATAGTGCAGTAGAGGAACTAAACAGCACCTTAACTAAGTGACCAAAACTAATCACCAACGAGAGTCAGATGGGCTTTGTGTTACTTGGGATGTAACACCCTGAAAAAGACTCGGTGTCATTTTTGCTGTATGCCGGCCAGGGACAGACAATCTGAGTATGATCATGAGGAAACATCAGGCAATCCCAAATAAGGAACATCCTATTTTTAAAAGTTGGCCTATATGTCAATTCCATTGAAGAGAAAGAAAGGCTGAGGAATTGTTACTAACGAAAGGAGACTAAACAAGCATGAGAATTACACACAATATATGATGGGCTAGATCCTGTACTGAAGGGGGAAGTGCTATTAAACGACATCGCTGGGATAACTGACATTTGAATAAGGAGGTCAAACAGATAACAGTACTGTTTCAATGCTCAATTTCCTGGATTTCATAACAAAACTGTGGTTAAGAATATCCTATTCTTAGGAAATATACACTACAGTATAAATGCATAAAAAAAAAGGCATGACATATGATTCCTGCTCTCACAGTTCAGAAAAATAAGCACACATGCACGTGGATGTGTGTAGAAAGAGGTAAGATAAGTGTGGCAAAATATTAAAAATGTTGAATTTGGGTAAAGTATATATAGGAGTTATTTGTATTATTCATGCAACTTGTCAGTAAGTTTGAAATTATTTCAAAGTATATAAGGTGTTGCCTATTCTCTTCCTTGTCTTTCCAGCTGCTTGACCCGGAATTCCCCACCTCTAAACTTGGCAGTCAGCCTCTCTGCTCACTTCAGCGAGTATTCAGCTACAATGAGAGCTTAGCACTATTAGGTACTCAGATGCCGGCACTGACGTTTAAGCAGTCCGAGTGCCCATCAATAGATGAGTGAATAAAAAAAGCTGTGGTACATTTACACAATGGAATACTACTCAGCAGTAAAAAAGAAACCTTACCTTTTGCAACAGCATGGATGGATCTGGGGAGAATTAGGCTAAGTGAAATAAGCCAGTCAGAGCAAGACAAAAACCACATGATTGATTTGACTCATATGCGGAATCTAATGAACAAAATAATGTAACAAGCAAAATAGAAACAGAATCATAAGTACATAGAAGAGAGGCTGTCAGAAGGGAGGGCAGTTGGGGGCTGGGTGAAAAAAGAGGAGGGACTAAAAAAAATACATAGACACACACAGCAGTATGGTGATTACCCGAGGGAAGCGGGGAGCGGACGTAGAAGAGGACAAAGTGGGGATAAATGGTGGTGGACGAGACTGGACTTTGGGTGCTGAACACAGAATGCAATACGCAGATGCTGTGTTATTGAGTTGTGTCCTTGAAACCTGTATGATTTTATTAACCAATGTCACCCCAATAAATTCAGTGTAAAACACCCACTAACACTTACAGCAAAACAAGGTGTTTCACTAGGTGTTGATCACAGAATGTACAAATTACCTCCTACAAATGAGGAAAGTGCCATCTAAGTTATCGATGATGGATATCACATCTGAACATTATCTTTCCCATCTCCTTTATTATACTTTGTTTTAGAAGGGCAGTGAGAAGGAAGAGACATACTTCTCAAATGGCCAGGTATATTATTGCACTCCATGGGCTTGGATTGTTTTAGAGATAGCTATTCAGGAGTGGCCTCCTTAGTATCACAGAAACTACATACGCATTATTGACTGACTTCTTTCAGTTCACAGCCATGAGGACAACTGAACCCTTCCATAGGTTGTCCCTGAAATTGTCTGAGGTTGTGATGTTCAGTGATAGACTTACAGCATCTTCACAGTCATAGTACAAATAAGCAATTTGTTCAAAAACCCACAACTTATGGTGCTTCTGTCTACATAAGACAGAGGTCAAGGGTCAATAGGTACTACATTTTCTAATAAAGTCTACGGAACACACTCAGTTCCTTGATTTAAAGGATTCAATTGAGCTGCATAGTGGACAGCCCCACAGAGCGACCAACAGTGTGGGCTCCAACACCAGCGCTGGATTTCTTCCCAGCGCTATCCCCTACTCACCGGATGACTACGGACAAGTGTATGATGAGTCTGAACTCCGGTTTCCTCATTTGTAGATGGGGATAATAGCCGCATTTACTTCCTGAGATCATTAGGGGACTAATAAGATAGTGGAGGTAAAGCACTAAGCCAATGCAGAGCATATAATACATAACCAATGTCACTGCAAAAGTAACAGTGATGGTGAGGAAAGAAAAACATGACAATGTAAATGGGGGTGACTACAGTCTCCTGAAATACGGGCGGCAGCTTTAGGAGGATGCTTTATTCTGTTGCCAGGACAACGCCTATAAATAACTGCACGCAGGGCAGAGGTTCTATGAACGAGGCATTGGCCAGGATCTACTGAGCAGTGGAAGAGCAGACTCAGCTGGGAAGGAACAAGCCCCCAGTGAAGTCACAGCCTCTCATGTCTATCAGATAGGCATCCCCGGCCTGTGCACCTCCACAGAACACAGCGCCCCTCTGAGTGGGTCCCTGGGAGGTCCACCTCTCTGCCATTATTTTTAAGTTTCTTCAGTTTATAATTCTTTTCTTTTTAAAATTGAGGTATAATTAATGACACAACATTAGTTTCAGGTGTACAACAAAATGATTCAATGTCTGTACGCATTGCAAAATGATCACCACAGTAAGTCTAGTTAACATTCATCACCTTACCCAATTGCAAAAAACTTTTTTCCCTGTATTATTTATTGCTCTAAATTAACTAAATGTGGCACTCAGCTGGTGCCACTTTACTAAATCAATTCCTCTGGCTTTCAGATGGCCTGCGCTAATGCTAGGCTGTCAACCACACGGGAAGATTCCTATTAAAATTTTTTAATTGGCAGAACATACGCCACTTGGTTCAAAATGTGTAAGCTGACAAGACTGTGGTGGGCATAAAGTCAGCAGAAAAGACCTCATATAGTCACGTCATTATTTCTTCGTTTATTTATTTGAGAGACAGAGAGAGAGTGGGGGTGGGGAAGGGCAGCAGAGAGAGAGAGAAACATCAATTGGTTGCCTCCCAAACACTCTCCTACCTGGGACTGAACCCCCAGCCTAGGTACATGCCCTGATAAGGAATCAAACCCCTGACCTTTCGGGTTATGGGACGACCCTCCAATCAACCAAGCCACACTGGCCAGGGCATAGTCACCATATTTAAGGTGTAAAGCACCTTCTAAGCCACCTGGCAAAGGGGCTCAGAAGCCCAGGTCCCCAAGCACTAAATTTCTTCAATGACCGCTCAGGCTCACTCAGAGGACATTAAGAGTCCTTCACAGCAGCCGCATGACCGAGCACACACACAGCCGTCACTAAAGGCTGCTCACAGGAGATCATATTTATATTAATTGCCAAAGACACAGAATCTCAGGGGTCAGGAATATTCTCTGACAGGAGTGCTTCCTTACTAATTTCTAACATGATGCTAGAGAAAAAGGGAAAGATAAATGGGTGTATCACATCAATGGATATCTGGTAATAAACAAGCCCACGTGAAAAGCCTTAGACGCTCGCAACCACAAGGGACCTCAATAGCCGCGAAGGCCACTGCCACGCAGAATGACCACCAGCTCTCCCTCCCCAAAGGTCCTGGTCCAGCGGTCTTTGGGTCCACGCTTCTCAGAGCATTCGCTGTCCCCTGAAGCAGTCCACTCTTCTGGGGTAAGAAAGTTCTTTGTGTTCCTGCGGTGCCATTTGCCCCAGGGTCTCCTCATCGGAAAATGGAACCACTTCCTCTTTCCTGGCATTTTCAAACATCAGAAGGCAATTCTGGCACCTCTGTTTACTCATCTCTTTGCCAGCCTGTCCTCTGCCATTTCTCAGACCCCCACACTGCACTGAGACAGTGGGACACGGGCCGGGCTTCTGACAGAACAGAACAGAACACCATAGGCATTGTACAACTGACTCTCTGTGGTCACTCCCTTTCCCGTCTCTACCTGCTTCCGTGCTGTTCTTTTACGGAGTTACATGGTGAGAGTACAGACAGCGTGTTTGGAGGGCTATGGCGGGTACTAAGGGACACCTGTAGTCTTAATTTACCCGAGCTGTATTTTTTAACATGCTCCTTCTCTGGGAGTCTTGAGGAAGACAGGAGAATCACGGATGTCACCTTTACAGTGGCAATGCAGTACAAGGTTAAGAAAGTAATAAGGCAAACGTGAACCACAATCCTACCTCTACCACTTAGTTACTGTTTAGATATCAGGCAAATCCTCGGTTTCCACATCTGTATGTGTGGATAATGCCCATGTCTCAAGAACGCTTTAAGGACACACTGAAAAAACATGCTATTGCGTGGCATCCAACCCACAGTAGGACTCATTATTTACCTTTCCCTGTTTTGAATGAAAACCACATTTTGGTGAATTTTCTGTAAAATGTTAACATACCTAAAATATCTGGGGTGGTTTGATCTTCGGTAATCTGTGTCCCTTAATTTTCAAACCTCACAGGATGTCCGGGGTTTTAAAATACTTTCTAACCTATATTTTGTTTAAATGGTTCTTTAAATTTAAATGCACTGAGTGATTTAATTAAACGGTCCTACTAATTTACTATTTACATAAATACGATTGCTTCACAGATTTTTATGCTAAATTATGTTTGATAAATGATCTGGCTTTTCTTTAAACCATCTATGAGTTATATCTTTTAGCTTTTAATTGATGAAAATGATGTCACTGTGACGTATTTGGGTTTTTATTCAATGCTTCCATAAGCTCAAAACCATTAAAAAAGTGACCACTCAGCTTGACTTTGGGTGGTGAACACACAATGCAATATACAGATGATGTATCATACAATTATACACTTGAAACCAATAATAATCTAACTAACCAATATCACCCTAATAAATTTAATTTAAAAATAAAAATAAGTAAAGAAACAAAAATGATCACTCAATTAAAACTCAACACAGGAAAAGAATACAAAAACAAAAGGATATCAAATTTATTAGAATTTAATTTTGTTCTACTGTTAGCCTTTACATTTGTAAATGAAGATTTCTTTCACTCAAAATACCTTCCACAGGCTGCAGAAGTACCGGTAAAAATCTCGGTTTTTTCTGCATTCCAAGGGAGAATGCGAACTTCCACTTTGCTCTGGAGCATCCTGACCCCAGTCCTACACTATTCCCATCTTTCCCATCCTAGATCCCCTCACCAAGTTCAGTCATTTCTGTTTCTATTACTAATAGAACACTCATAAAATATCATTGTAACGAGGGGCAACGGTATGAATTATTTCTATTCAGTGCAAAATAATTAATCATGGAAGACCATTACAAAATCAGAGAGCTAAAAGAGTCAGGACGGCTACTCTAGGACTTTAAACGCACACACCAGCTGAGACCCAGAGAGGTCCCATACGGTCAAAGTCCCACAGCTAGTCTGTCACAGAGGTGGTGCAGTGTGAAATGCCTGGCTTCCGACTCAGCTGGTGTGGAGGCTGGCTCCAAAAAAAAGGCTTGTCATTTACAGTGTTTCCTGAAGTATGTTTTTAAGAAATTTTAATTCCACAGTGATAATAGCTGATAGCTGTCTGGATAGGAGAGGGGAGGATTTCCCAGATAACACTGAAAATTGTTGAGTTAAACAAAGTTAATAGAAATTCTGCAGCCTGACTCATCGGGACCTTTAGTATTGATTATTTCTTGCGTAACTGCAAAGGGGACCAGAGTCAACAATATTTTACAGACATTTTAAATCTTTTGTTTTAAAAGCATTTTATGGGTAAAGTGTTCCATAAAATACACTTTGGGAAACATAGTGGCTAATTTATGCAATAGAAACTACTACGTTTAGATTTTGGGACGTTTTGCTCCTTGTGTGTCAGCATATACACAAAGCCAGACGCATGAACCACTGAGAATTAGTTCAAAGATACATCGTAAAAACCAAATTTATGGCGTAAAACATAACAAGGTCTTTTTACAATGGTTATATATTGGTTGCCTACCATTTGGTCTAACTTCTACAAAACAGGGAGAATTCCAATGCGTTTAACAAGTTGAAGAAAAAGTGGGTATATAGCAGGCGACAAAATCAGTCAAATTCTTGGCTTTAGTTCAACTGCTCCTGAATCATAGGCACTAAGTTAGCGATATAGTCAAGAAAGTACAATGGAAAGTGTCAGTAACAAAATCAGGTTTATGCCGGAAAAGATGTATGGAAGTGAGAAAGTATGACAGTCACAGGACTTTGGGCAAACCTGAGAGCTGTCTTTATCCCATGAGGTCTCTGAGTTACAGCCTGTGTAAAGAGACCCCCGTAGATCCTTCAGTCTCTGTGTGGTTGTTAATACCACAGGAAGGGGCCACAGCTTGGTAGGCTCTGTGTGGAAGTCATTGTCACTAAGCCCGGGTACTGGCTATTGCAGAATAAGTGCGCCTGGGCCTTACTCTGAACACAAACCTTGACCTTGTCTAGGTATGTGGCAGCCCTGCAACCAGCCGGCTTTCACAAAGCCTGAAAGACAGAGCAGCTGGCTGAGGCCATTAGAGACCATCCACAAGGCCAAGTCTCTGCAGGAGGACGGGATCAATGGATCGACTCAATATTGCAGCCCCTCTCCTGCTGAGGACGCAGCTTCTTCAGTGGAGGTCAAAGCCAGGCTATTTCCCTTCTGCCAGGAGAAGCAGTTTCCC
>PVJD01013473.1:0-33854 GCA_004026545.1 Mormoops blainvillei
TGGCAGGGCTTTTTTGTTTTATGTCAGTGACAAAACTGCTTAACATCTTCCCCCTTAATTTCCACTGTTAGCAGTCAGAACCAAATTGATATGCCCATCAAATGGCTGTCAGTGTTGCATGTATCCCACCTCAAAATGCTTCCACCTATTGCTATGGAGATGGGTCTGTTAAGAGTTAGGGGCTCCGGTGTTCACTTGCTATACATTTAGAAAACATGGAGAAAAATAGCCAACAGGGAAATACCAAATAGAGGAATTTTAAGTCCTCAGACAAGGGAACATATTCGATAGTTGACCCAATATTTTTTTGGTCAAATCTCTCACTTGAAGTCAATGTGCTCCTTAAAAGTTTTATAAATTCTAATTTTTACCTAATTACATTTTTAAAAACATGAACAGGAAGAGTTTGATATTTAAAGGAAATGTATAAGCCATTTCAGATCAGTGGGTATTACTCAGTAAATGATGACAATTAAGTAACCAGGTATGAAAAAAAGTCAAATCCCTACCTCAAACCTTTTGAATACTAAAGTAAATTCCAGCTAAATCAAAACCTTTAACATTAGAAAAATGAAATGATAATTGTACTAAAACTTGGGAGATACTTGTCTTTTATTATCTCAGAATAGGAAAGGTCCTTTTTAAGTGCAACACAGAACTAAGAAACCATAAAGGTCTAATTGGACTCAACAAAAATGAAACTTTTCTACTGAGAAAACACTTCAAGCAAACTCAAAAGTCAACAAATTGTTGGGGGGAGGGCAGGAATATTTGTAAATCATCATCTCAGACATGGGACTATTTTCTCCAATATATACAGAGGCTCCATGAATCAACAAGAAAAAGACAAATAAATCAATAAATTCGTGCCCCGAAATATAAACAAACCACAAAAAAAAAGAGTTAAATATCCTCAACTTCATGCAAAGAAATGAATATTTAAATTATATTAAAATTGCATGTTTTTACCTACCCTTTAGACAAAGACAAGACAGTTTAATTTTGATAACACTGTGTGTTGGCAAGGGATATGGGAACTGTTTCATATGTTAACGTGTAGTTTATACACACATTAGCAATATCTAGCAAAATTTATACTGTCATGATTTGGCTCAGAAAATCTAGTACTCTGGGCTTGCAGGTATACTCAGATAGATCAGAAAATTATGTATCTACAAGGATACTCCTGTGCCAATGTTTCTAATCTTTTGCAACTATAAACAATTTAAATGACTATCAATAGGGGACTAGTTAAATATATTATGGCATGTCCATACAATTAAATATTATGCAATTAAAAAAAGAGCAAGAAGCTCTGTGAGTGCAGGTACGGACCAACTTCCAAAATGATGTTATTAAGTGCAAAACCTAAGATGTTCAACAATGTGTAACTCACACACACACAACAGGAGAGCGGACTCTAATAAGTGGTGCCCGCCTCGACAGAAGATGGCTGGGGACAGGGAGGGGCAGGAGGAATCACTGTTTTTTTTTTACTTATCCCTTTGGTAGCTTATGATGATATATTATGATGAATATTATTATTAGAAAGACCTCTCTAGGAACTATTCTCTAACTATTGTATCTTTCAATAAATTATTGGTGAAAATTAAAAACGTGTCTTTTATTTTACGGAAAAAACTAAATGGAATTTTTGGCCTACCCAATATAATAAAAAAAAAAAGTCATGACATAATGGTCATTCGAATCCAGATTATTCAACATTCAACAATATGCTGGGTGAACAGGAAAGTGGACCAAGTGACATCATGTATGACCCCAAATAGAGCAATGTCTTCACTCACCCGGACATGCTGGAGGTAGAGAGACAGATCTCGGATGAAAGATTTGATCAACCTTTCTTGCATTCGGAAGTTCTTTTCTGTTTCTTCAAACGCTTCATCTTTTATCTGTTCAAAATAAACACGTACTGTTAGCAGATGGGAACTCTCCCTCAATCTGCCTTATTGGCAAAAGTATCTTTCTTAAAAATACCTTTTGTTTAAATTTTAAATCTCTGATATTTCCCTGAATCATACTAAATTGAATTTAAACACCTCTAGGTGGCTTTGAAAGATCTCCAAAAGATATAAGCACCACCCCCCCCCCCGCCCCCAACCTTCAGACCTTGCGTCCCCTGCTCCTGATGGAAACCCCTGCTTTGGTCCATCAGGACGCTCTCCTCACCATTCGCTCCGGCACCTGCCACACTGATTGATTCTGTGCCTTCACACCCGTGCTGCTGCCTTGCCTGGTATGCCCTCTCCATTCCCTATGCCCCACCTGCCCCCTTTCTTTAAGGCTCAGATTAAATTTGTCGGCAACGTGAAGCTCACTCTCACTGGGCTGGTTTTCTCAGGTATTCCACAGCGTGTAGAGTACAAACTGCAAAACTCAGCCAACTGGCTTTTTTCTAGCTTGCATTTTCCCTTACTGGTATTATATACACACGGTATAGTGAGTGAAGGCTGGTGACCTCAGATCGACCCTCAGGACTGTCCGTAAATTGGAAATCACGAAATTCCTCGGACTTTACATTTCCTTATAGTGACATCTGGTGCTGAACTTGGGTGAGCTCTTAAATCCCTTCTAGCTTAATAGGTCTGCAATTCTGTCTCACGAAATAAATTATAACCTTCTTATGGGTGTCTAAAACCACAATAATTATTATACGGTGATTGGTGTTGGCCTTCTGATCTGCCTTTGTGCACACTGGCCGCTCACCAAGGCGTGGAGAGGGCTGCGCGGGTGGACTGACATCACGAGTAGCTGCAGGGTCCTGCGTCCGCCAGGCAGCAAACACCAGGGGAGGCACTCAGCGGGGAGTCATCCCAACGGACGCCATGCAGGCTGCCCGTGGAGCCCTGAAAAGCTGCCGAAGGCAAGCTGGGCCTTGAAGCGCAGGGCTCTCACCTGTGGAGCAAAGCCAGTGAGGTGCTTCAGGTGACTGCTCACTCGGTTGGATTTCTTGATGATGGAGTGGATGTTCAGTTTTGAAATTTTCTCCATGAGGCTATCTTCATCGCCCTTCCGATACTTGAGGACTAGGGAGTGAGTCAAACTGAGTTAGGAAAGCGTTTTCCTGAGCATAGACAGGCTACAAAGCAAGCACAAAGCAAGACTAACAGCCCAAACTAGAGCTAGTGCTTGATTTCAATGAGCTTATAATGAGTAAAAATAAATTATTAATCCAAATCACTATTTATGGACAGAGAGAATTATCCAATTATTTCACATGGTAAATATGCTATACAGGAGTTACTTGACTAACTACTGTGTCATACATTAGGCACAATCTGCAGAAAAGACCAGAGATCATAGTAGTTGGGTTGCAAGGGGAAGGCTGGAGGGCAGCAAAAAGACACTTTATCATCGTGGAAGATGAAATTACACGAGGAGACAGGAACCAAGACAGAGGGCTAGGCGGCCAGAAAGCTTTGACAGCCACAAGCAACACGATACATCCTACTTCCACTGTCATTAATTCACATTTACTGAACGTGGGTTACATGGTTAGGCAGAGAGAACAGTTTCAGGTAAAGGGGGCAGAAGAGTGGAGTGACAGGCAAGGAGGTTATGCCACATTACAGAATCTCGGAGGGTATCAGTAATGCATCAGTTTAGCGTGGTCACTGTGCTACTCAAGTGTTCGGATTAGAGCCTCAACAAGACATTTGATGAAAAAGAAAAGAAATGGCTTAGTTCATTCTCCACTGTAAAGGAAGAGTGTGTGGGTTGGCAACTGACTGCGCAGGATTGGGAGGGGATGGGAGGCGCTCAGACCAGAGAGGCAGGTTAGTGGGTGGAGACAGGACCGATGGGATCCAGAGACATGGTCTCTGAAACAGTTTGGGCTTCTCTGAAAGAGGACCAGAAGTTCTCACTTAGGCCGAGACAGTAAAGTACCCCACCAGACGTGCCAAGCACATGCAAGCACGGACTGAGAAGGGTTGCCTTGGACAGGTTGAGAAGGCCGTGCCTGCAGGAACACTTGATGAGCCATTTGCTAATGTCTTCGCAGGAGAAAGACTCGTTGCTATAAGCTTTATCAGAGATGTCTATTTCCAATATTCCATGGTCGTGCTTTTATTATTGCTGCTCTCTTTCTTTATGTCACATTTGCCCCCAATTCTACTGCTGTTTCTTCATCACAACCCTGTAACCTGAAGTCTGCCTTGTCCATCTCTGGCCAAATAACTATTTGGAGAAGGAGAACATTCTCAAGGGCATACCCCCTTTGAAGCAAGCATGCTTTTCTTACCCAGGTCCTTTCGGCGTTTGTATTCGTTAATGTTAACGTTGATTTCCTTGACTGCGAGGACTGCATTGGTTAAAGGCACTTTATCTGGGTGGGGTTCTGGGGTGGAATTCAGCAACTCCATTAGCAGCAGTGGGTAACGCATTACTCTCTGGACGGGTTTGATGAGGAAGGAGCCCAGGTTAATATAATTTGTGCATCCCCTATAAGAGAAGGAAAAACAGAGACTTTAGGTCGCTGTCAATAATAGAGGGCCTACAGGTGGTATTTGTTATTCCTACATGTAGCTCAGCCTTTCATCCTACTTCCACTTGCATTAATTCACATTTACTGGACACCTGATAAATACCAGGTGCTGTTCCAGGTGCTGGGGATTTAGTAGTGACCATAAAAAGTCCCTGCCCTGATGGAAGGGGACTGACAACAAGCAAACAAATATTACTTAAATTATTTAAATTGTCACTTGGTGTTAAGTGCTATGGAGAAAAATATAACAAGGTAAATCTACAATACTTCTGGGTTTCTGTCTATAAAGGAAGAAAATAAAGAAATGAGTTTGTGCAAGTGGTGAGGGAACTTACCATTCATTGTACAGGCTCCTACGGGGCAGTGAGCATGAAAAGAGAAGAGACAACTGATTAGAGAAAATGCTGATTTTCACATTCTTTTCAGAACATGTCAGTTGAACGTTAATGCCTAGCAGTTGGGTGGACAAAAATCACATGGGATAAAGAGAAACGTTGAATGTCTATCGTGGCATGTGTAGTCTATTTTAAAAAATTAGTAAGCCCCTAACTTCACTTTTATCTACTTAGATATATACATTAACCTGCCTTCCTAGACCAGGAGAATCTCACCTGGTGGTCAAGAATAGATAAATTTGCTCTTGTTACCTACATTCTGGTTTTTTGAACCAAACTACCTTCATGGCTACTTCTTACCTGAAAGTGCTCACTTAATACTTTGTATGTATAGATCACAGCGACAAACGGATAAAAGTACAAGCAGGAAGCCACTTATGATTTCCATGACATATGAGGGGAAAAGGCAAGGTACCTAATAGGACCCATAACAACAGAGCATTTCTGTTTCAAATGAGATGGATGGGTGTCATAAGAAGTCTAGACATGTACATGGGAGTGACGGCCAAAGGGCAGAACTAAAGAGCTATGATGAAAGTGAAGTGTCAAAGTTCCTACCTAAGATCTGCCAAGGAGTCCTGAAGATGCCTCTGGATCCTCTCATCCTTCTCATAGATTTCTAGCAGAGAGATGGCCTCATCATGGTTCTGGCAGTAAACCTTGTATGTTCCCTCGAGCTCATCCCGGTGGTCAAGAAACACAGGACCTTTGAAATGTACACAGACACACAGTGTTTTTAGACAGTCTTCTCAGTATCCTAAATGTAAGGCATATAAGCCAACTTTAATATCTGTTAAACCCTATCACAAGAAATGATAGACTAAGCATCAAATTAATATGAAATTTCCATGTAATGGCTTAAAATTCTACTTATTTAAAGCAAAACTGAAGAGAACCATGTGTTCCATGTATTTATTTTTCAGTGTACACACACACACACACACACACACACACACACACACACAGCTGGTCCCTGAAACAGTCTCCAGCCCCTTTTCAATCAGGCAGAGCAAGGAGTTTGCACGTATTCTCCACGTAGGTATATGATCAGGACCCCCACTCTCTAAGCCCCTGGAAATCTCCACGGGGACGAGGGGATCCTACTACAGCATTAGCTTCCAACCTCTTCTTCATGTATAAATTAAATACACAGGACTTTAAATGAAATGTATTATATTACAATATTTATCACATAAAATCCCTAAACGCATGACATAATAACATGTACTTTTTATAAAGTATTAAATAGCAAAATGTAGCAGTGACTCTAACAGTATTCACTAAAATTTCAAAGTATGATGAGTGACATAAGAAACTGGTAACCTTGGTTGCTTCTGGTTGATATTTGCAACAACCTAATGTGATATGAACGTGTGACTTCAGTTGGTGATAAAGCCACAGGTACTGCCAATAGTGTGCGGTTTGCTCCATATATATATATGGAGCATTTTTAAAGATATATATATATAATTTCAGTTAAATATATAACTATATATATATAAATTTCAGTTAAAAATTACCAAAAATAAAGACGTCATTTTTTTTTTGGCCCAGTTTATGGACCCGTTGAGATGCAGCCACAGACCCCTGGGCTACAGCCCGTGAGGCACAGCTGCAGCTCCTATTTCATTTAGAGCTGCGGCCTCACTTTGCTGGTTCCCTGACTTGTTAAAACTACTCTTCCTCTTGCCCTTCTCTCCTCCCCTCAGCACACTTCCTTCCTTAGCCTGTACCGCTCTCCTCCCAACAGTGCTCCTCTCTCAAAATACAATCCTACGCACTGCTTCCCCGGAACTATTTCTACCAGTTGCTTTGGGCATAAGCCCCTCCCTCAGGGAAGGCTAGCCCTTGTTCTACAACGGCACCTCTGTTCCCTTTGTTGTGTCCTGTGGAATTTAAATTACATGTATTCCCTTAATCATAGCTCCTGTCTGTAAAAGCAGCTTGATTTTGTTCATAAACAAAATACCCGTGCTGCCCTGTCTCACTGGCAGCCTCACTTCTGTCTAACCCTGCAACTCAATGGGCACAGGAGTGGGAGTGGCACTGATTCCATGCAGGGCCACCAGTGTCTTCACCTAGTTTCACCGCCCGACATTTGCCCGCCTTCTTCTTTACTCCTGTTTCTCTCCTCCATCACCCCCAGCACCTTGGCCAGCACACAGATGATTATTCACGCTCCTCCCTCTGTTCACTGTTCTTCAACCTCCCTGACAGTTACTATTCTATAGCAGCTACAAACTAGCCAAGCTATGCCTTAATTTCCAGTCTTTCCAACTGCGGGTCACAACCCATGAGTGGGTCATGACATCCACTTCACAGGTTGTGATCAGCACTCTTTTGGGAAAATAAAATAGAATAATAAAGAAAAATCAGAAAACATTGGACACAGTTAAATGTAAGCACAGACATATACATACAAACATGTACCCTTGTGCACAATTTCTTTCTGCGGGACATGTTTAAAATAATTTCAAAGCCAGTCCTTTAATGTATCACTGACGCGCTGTCTCCCGCTAATTCTCTCTCCTCTCCACCCCACCATCTTCTAACTCATCCAAGCCCTGGACACCTACCATTCTCCCTTCCCCACTACACCCTGTGCTGGCTGCACCAGAACCCTTCTCCAGTCAGGACTGGTAAACTAATTCAGCGCTGCTCTCTCCAGCAGCCTAGTAAATTACCTTGACTCTCTGCTGAGTTACCCTCTTTCCTGGGTTATAAAAACTGCTTGGAAGGTAAAGTGCTGAGAGGGAAAAAAGGATTAGTGTAGAACAGTCTAAAGTATGTTGCCACTGGTTTAACTTTTTTAAAAGATTTTATTTATTTTATTTTCTTAGAAAGGGGGAAGGGAGGGAGAAAGAGAGGGAGAGAAACCTCAATGTGTGGTTGCTTCTTGCGCTCCCCCTACTGGGGACCTGGCCCACAACCCAGGCATGTGCCCTACTAGGGAATCGAATCGGTGACCCTTTGGTTCACAGACTGATGTTCAATCCACTGAGCTACACCAGCCAGGGCACCATTGGTATAATTTTTAAAAATGGCATTGGTAGACCGAAGTAGAAAAATTATATGTAATTGTTGATATATGATAAACTATCTCTGGAAGGAGATATAACAAAACTCGTAGCATTGGTTGTTTCTGGGTGGGAAGAGCTGGGTAGCTGGGGGACGGGAAACATACTTTTCATTAGTTCTCTGTACCTTTCTAACTTTGTGACATGTCAACGTTCTAAAATAAGTTAAACTTAAAATACATGAAAGTAAATTAAACCTAACCAAAATAAAAAATATTGCTTATGCAACATGTCAATCTGCAGTTTACTAGTGGCTCATGAAAGCTTTAATTTCCTTTCTCTGACTTCGCAGAACCTTCCCTTGTCAGATGTTCCAACTCCAGTTGTTTATTAATTCCCCACTGAATGTACTACCTGGCCTTCCCCGCGCCCCGCACAGCGCTCTCACAGTCTCGGCTCCACACAGGCACATCGCAGCCACTGCATGTTGTCCCCCCCTTGCAAAGCTACAACTCCTGCCAAGGCCCCGGGCCTTTCAGTTCCCAGGACCATCCCCCGTGTACCTTCCGCACATCTCAGCCTGCTACCTACTTCCTGTTTGTCTTGGGAAAAGAAGTGCGAGGAAAGAAATAAAATATAAACACAGGTGACATCTTATGGGAGTGAGATTATGGATATTTTGTTTTAATTTCCTATTTTATTGTTGTTATAATATACAGGTAATGAAATAGCATAGGAGAAAAAATAATTTGATTAATAATTCATCTTTTAAAAAATTAATCTCTTTTAGATACCAATCAATTTCTCTTATTTCTTTCATAATTCAAATAAATGACCTACAGATGCTTATTTCAAATGCCTTATAAAATCTTATAATTTGGCCTTTTTGCTTTATCATTCTATTAAAACGAGATCGCCGTGGCTTGCTTCTAGTCAGTCAGCGTGTGCTGTCCTTCCTCAATCCCCAGCCTTTGACCTCTCCAGCTGAAGCAAGACCCCAGGCTTCTGTCCCTCTTACCTTTCTGTAAAGTATTACACGTACAGTTGCTCTGTATAGAAGTTAATGGCACGAATGGGGACAACAGAAACACAGGAGTTTGAACGGCAGTCCCATCGATTACTAGCCAGGTGACCTTGGGCAACTTACTTTCCCCTCTAAGTCTCAGATTCGTCATCTTTAAAGTAAGATTAATAGTAGCACCTAAACCTCAGAGAGTTGTTGTAAGGAACAACTGAGATCAAGCTCGACATATCTTTAAAGGGCGTGTGGCGTGTAATAAACACTCGGGAAACATGAACAACGCTGCACTTTCCCCTGACATCCCAGAGCCATTACTCCTCCCCTCAGAGGCACAGGGCCCTGGTTCTGCTCCCCGCTTTCCCTCCACGGTGAGTCACGCAAATACTGCCTGATCTAAGCCAAATCATGTCCCCATTCCCATTTCTAGTGATCAGTTCACGTGTGTGCATGCAACCCAGTTCTGGCCCACGAGGAATAAAATCTGATGGGGAAGCTCTGGAAAAGGTCCACTCGCTCTTAAATAACAGGGTCACTTTTACTTCCAGATGCTTAGTGGGAGAGTGAGAACTGCAATAGCATATTGTGACTATGATTCCAATAAAATAGCAAAATGGTAGGATGCCCTCTCTCACACTGTGCCAGGGCTGGTCTGTATGACCAGTGGAGTATGGCAGAAGTGATGGTGTGTCATATCCGAGATCAGGTTTAGAAAGATACCGTGGCTGCCATCTTGAGCCTTCTCTCTTTCTTGGATCACTCGTTTTGGGGAAAGCCAGCTGACGTGCCAGGACCGCCACGGGGAGGAGCTGGGGCCTAGAGAGCTGAGGGAGCTTCCTTGGAAGTGGATCCTTAAGCCCCAGGTGACGATGGCAGTGGCCCAGGCCAACAGCTTGACTCTTAACTCCAACCTCATGAAAGACCCTGAGCCAGAGCCACCCAGCTAAGCTACTCCTGGATTCCCAATGCCTAGAAACCATGACATAATACAAGTTTCATGTTTGAAGTTGCTAAGTTTTGGCATGATCTGTTACATAGAAATAGATAACTAATATAGTTCCCTTGTTTAAAAGAGATAGATGATTGTTTTTCAAACATTTTTTGACAATGACTCACATGAATAAATACATTTTAAATCATGACTCACTACACACATATATATAGGAATCGAAATAAAAGTTTCAAGAAACTGGCATTATATTTATTATTTACAGTATATTCTGTTATTTTCTATTTTATTAAAATATGTATATACTGCGTACAACCCAACTAAATTGATCTCTCGACACACTATCAATCGAGCTGCAACTGTCAGTCTGAAAAACATCAGACTGACAGCTAAAATTTCTTCTATTGCTAACATCCTGTATCACCTCGAAGGTTGTTAAAAGGAGAAGCTGATGGACAAATAACCTCCGAACTAAGTAACTAAAACTTCATTTCTTAGTGGAACTGCCAGCAAGGCCCCACTCCTGCCTCCTATCTATGAAGTTAAAAAAAAAGCTGCTTCTGAAACAATGGCAGGAGCGCATACCTACAGCATCGCTGATCTCCAGATCGGCCAATAATTGCTTCGAGACCTTTATCACCATCTGCATGTTTCCAAAAAGCCCCTCGAAATCAATGTTCGGTATCTGTGAAAGGGAAACAAAATGTAAAGACGCACGAAAGTGAAATTAATAGCATATCATTCATGTTAGAGACACCTCTTCAAGGATGATCAAGTCATTCAAGATCATCATCATTCGCTCTCACGAAGTTTCCAGAATAGAAACATCCGGCATTAGCTTTAGTGTCGCCCTTTGTCCTTGACCCAGCTATTGCCCCCATTACCTTCATAAATGGTTGTGGAAACGATTCGGTCTATAGTTATACTGGGATACATATTCCCACCCAGTACGTGGAGTCCGATGGCACTGCCCACTTCCTTTAGCTCTTGGAAGTGACTATTCCAGGGATACAAACTGAAACCCAGTCCAGGTGGTCAAGTAACAAGCAATAAGGACTGTAGAGCCCCAGGAACTGTTAACCTCTTTTTCTAACTCCAGCATGTAGAAAATTACCTAACATATGCACATGACAGTTAAGAGTTTTCTGAATAAACTATACAATCAGGTGCTAGAGCCAGTAACCCATCATTCCAAGACTTCATTATATTATTATACAACCTTTCCAGTAAAGTGACAATCCAGACTCCCTGGTACTGTTTTCAGGAGCCAAAATGTCCTGGGTGTTACTACAGTAAGTCCAGTAAGTTAACAGTGGACTTGAGAAGGGACAGGATGCTGATGGCTTAAGTTGACACACATATGTTGAGACCCTAGAATTAAGAGCAGCAGCCACAGCCTTTACTTCAAACACAATAAATCTCTGTGGTGAAAGCTCCCATATCCTGATACTTCAGGCTTGGAGAGCCATGGTCAAGGTAAAGCTAACTTGCTCCCACAGTTCCCACCTGTGCCTGCTGCAGGGGTACCATGATCCGCTCAATACACATTTCTAGATCCCGAACGTAGTCTCGTTCCGTCTGATGAAGTTCTTCTACCACTTTGGCTCTCTTCTCCAGCATCCTCTGCTCTGGGTTTTCAGTGCACGCAGAGCCAGAAGGGGCCACCGGTGAGGACGACTGAGAGGAGAGGAGAGTCATTTCTAGAAGGGAAAAGAAAACGGGTCAGCATCTCTGTGTGCTAAAGCAGGACTCTTCACCAGTCTGATTTGAAGGGAACACAGTCTTTGGGAACCAAAGGCCTCATAGCTGTCAACAATTGGGAAATCTGATCCCACATGCCACTCACGAACTGATGACGAGCTCAGAAGGCCATCACTGCAGAGGGAACTTCTCCCATCTGTGCGATACCATTTTTAGAATTTGTCCTAAAAAAGAAAAAGTGTCTGGCCCATTTTATGAGGACAAATCAGTGTTCACAAATTCCCTGGCAAAGAGGCTGAAAAAGCTACAGTTCACATCAAGAATTGCTGTCATTTAATTAGGTAGAAAATCCATTCCATCTCAGCAGCAGAAATACCAAGCTGTAAGTTAAAAACGTTGATATAGCACAGCGATTTTCAACCTTTTTCATCTCATGGCACATATAAACTAATTTCTAAAATTCTGTGGTACACCAAAAAATATGTCATATTTTTTGACAACCTAACAAAAAAAAATAGGTATAATTTTGATTCATTCATACTGGATGGGTACTGTCGTGTTGGCTGTTATCATTTTTTTATTTGACAATCTAAGAGAAAAGAGGTCGGTGCCCCTGACCTCTGTCAAGCACTCTTGTGGCATACCAGTTGAAAACTGCTGATAAAGCACATTAAAAGGAATATTATGGGGAACATAATAATGCCAAGTAAGTGCAAGACAAGAATTAGACATAAATTATCCATCTGAGATCTGGGGTGACTGCAGAACCCAGTGTGTTCCAGTCATGTGATGGTGAATTAACAATATAAAAATATGCAAAAATTATTTAGATTCTCCCTATCAAAACAACAGTAAAGCCTCACAAACAGGTTTGTTACTTCAAATGTCCAAGAAGATACAAATGGACTAAAAACATGAAGTTTTTTCATGGTCTTTCCAATGAAAAGAACCTCTATAGAACCACACTGCATGATCTAAAAATGAAAACAAATATGTATCTTGTTAATTAGCTTTTTATTTACCCATTACTTAGATACACATTATGAGAGTTATTTATATAGATGGGAAGGCATTTATTCATTAAAATGACATTAAATATTCAAATAAACAATTGAAAAAATTTCAACAGTGAAGCAATTTCTGCTGTTTATTTCAAATTCCTTAAGAACCACTTAACTCCAGGTTTGTTAAGTAAATATATTAGTAAGACTCAGTATAATTACAAGAATTTTTTTCCAGTCCTAAGATACAAAATACAAGTGTTCAAACTACTTTAGAAAACCAGGCTTTCACAGCAGATTTTAGTCTCCAAAAATCTTCCCCACTGCCCCTTCTCTAAGAATTTAGTAATTCCTGTGTTTAAAAAGTGCAATCCAGATTCTGACTTCTAAAAACCATTCTCCACTAAAATGAACCGGAGTTCTACAAGAAACGGCTAATTCCAGAGCTGGGCAGGGAAGGAATAAATAAGCCTGAGACATCTCCTGGCAGAAAGTAAGGGCATGCTCAGCAAAATGAGGGGCCATGTCCAAAGGTGCTCCCATTGGCCAAATCTGGTACAACTTAAGTATCGAAATAAATAAGCACTGGATTTATTCCACTGAGCACAAAATAAGGATCCATGAGCTCATACTGGTAATAAGCAAGTACATAAATAAATGAGAGAGAAGAGAAAGCTCTTGTGGTAGAATAAATATAGAAAAAATAATGGAGTTAAGTATTATTTTGTAACCATCAGAATAAAATTTGGTTCAGACGCAAACCATCAGTGAATGATTATGGAGCTGGTGGTGGGGTTTGGTGATGATCAGGGTATTTGTATAATTTTGAGTTAGTTATTACAAATTACTTATTAATTACAAAAATGAAAATAATGACTATATGGTGGACAAATGGGTAATACCATAACTGAGTAATCAAAATTCAAATCTCCAATAAGGGACAAGGAGACATCATGTGTTTCCATAAGCTGTATCTGGAAACAACACAACATCCCTGATGAAGTACCCTGGTCAAAAATGCATAACCTGAAAGGAACCTTGAAGAAACATCAGACAAAATCAAATTAAGGATTTGTATTCTTCAAAATGTCACATCATGAAAGGGAGAAAGTCTGAGGGGTAGTCCCCAATCAAGACAACTGAAGAGATGACAAATTGATGCAAAGTGTGATTCTGAACTGGATCCTGATTTGGGGGGGAAATTGTAACAAAGGCTGCTACTAGGGCAACTGATGAAACTGTAATATAAATTCTTAGGTTATATTAACGATTAAATCAACTAAAAATGTCCTGAAATGGCAAATTTATGTGGTCATGTATAAGAATATCCATGTGGAGAGAGAATGAATGCAAAAACACTGCAAAATGTTAAATACTGGTAGATTTGAACAAAGGATATACAGGAGGCTCTTTGTATTTTTGCAATATTCTGTAAATTTGACATTTCTCAAAATGTGGTTTAAAAAGATACAAAGAAAAACACCTTTCTTGAACTTATTTTTGGTAGAATGAATGACAAAATTTCAAACATAACTCTTATTTCATCGGAGTGCTAAATTATAATTCTAAATAGATTGTAGTATATGTAAAATTTATTTTCAATAGCCTTGTTTTAAATCTTTGCAATTTCAAAGCAATAGAATCTCAGTCCCAAATATGATTTCATAAGTGGCAAGCTGAGAAGAGAAAATCATTTATTTATTTTTTATTTATTTTATTTTTCGGAGGTATAAATGCCATAAAACACTGTGTTAGTTTCAGGCATACAACATAATGATTCAGTATTTATAAAAGAAAGTCATGTGTAATATAGGACTAAAAACCTCTGGGAAGGAAGAACATTTATTGAATCCCTACCATGTGCCATGCACTCTATATATTATGTCCCTTGAACTCATTTCATATTCACGCCAAAACTTTGAAGTAGTATTATTATTCCCATTTAATAGATAAGAAAACCTAGGCTTTGAGAGACTGACCAACTTGCCCCGGGCATGCAGTCAGTAAATGGCAGCCTGGAATTGAATCTAAATATATTTAAATCCAAATCCTGTGTACTTAATCATGCACCATTTTGCCTCTCTGGCCTGGTATCTCAACTAGAAAAGGTCGGGGACTTATTTGCTTCGAATCTTGAAAATTCCCTGGAAACTATTATCTCCTGGAAATCAAAGTTCTGTTAATTATAGTAGTTGAAAGCATGAAACACCAGCAAGTGCTCTTCAGTCAGAAGCCAGCAACTTACATTAAGAGATTCAATCAGATTTTTATCTGTATTAAAAGAAAAAGAAAAGTTAACAATTCTTTTAAACTGCCAGCATGTCTTTTTTTTTTTTTTTGAGTTTGTTTTGTAAACTTTGTGATAGCCTTTAAAAAACAAAATCAAACACACTTTAGCATGATTAAAACCCCCCAGTGGGACATTTTTGTTAAATCGCAGTTTCCCAGGCACCACCCCTGAAATTCAGAGTCAGCAAATCTGTGTGGGACCCGGGTATCTGCAATTTTAACAAAATCCTAGGTGTTTCTGAAAATTCAGGTGACCGGTAGACTCCACACACGTTAATTAATACTTAAAGATTAAGTCAAACTAGAAATATCTGGCTTGAAAAGATTCTAAATGTAAGACTGTTTTTCCATTATTCCAAATATATTCTAAGAAAAAAGCCTGATCTACAATTTTAGTATTTGGGACCACCAAGTGCCAGAGAGCAGCCTCTGCCCGCAGCCAGCTGCAGAGGGGCGAGCAGCTTTGAATCTTAAACTTCCCCACTCTTTAGCTGGGGAGCTCCCAAGAAAGTCCATTTTTACCTCTGGGCCACAGTTTCCACATCTGTAAAATGAAGATAATATCTATTTTGTAGAACTGTTGAAGGGACTGAACAAGGTAATAACACCAACTTAGTCCTTTTCCCATGACGGGCCAGAAAATGCCATCGGCACCAGGTTAAGGTAAAATACACCAAGCAGAAATGCTCTGTTCAGATATCATAAAATTGTACTTTTTCTTTAAGACCAATAAAATCAGGGGAGGGGGAAGCACAGGAGGAAGTTGTGGCCCAGCACCAGCCTATCTATAAAACGTGCGGAGGAGTCAGATCCTTTTTCTTCCCAGGGTGCCCTGCAGGTGTTAGGGGTTGGGGCTGACTGCACAAATTTACTGGCGGTGATAAAACAGTTTGTGGTGGGTTGTTTTTTTTTCCCTTTTGTTCCACTTTCCAGCTCCTTCTCCACCCACCCCCAGTCCGACTCCACTCCTCCTCGGGTTAGTCCTTTATCACCAGGCTCATTCCTCTGTGCTTAGGAGGGGATCCGGTCACCCTGCAGCTTCTTACAGCGCTCACAACCACACTTTAAAGTAGGGTTAAATAGAAAAGCCACTCACTTCTTCCCTTGCTCTGAAAGTTGGCTCTGTCTTTGATAAGGAAACCCTTGGCATTCCCGGCTTGGTCCACGCTGCACTTGAGTGAGGAGGAGGCTGACTGTTCTACGTGCTTTTGTGTGGATGCCAGCAACCCCAGGCGGCACCTGCAGTGCTAAACTCTAACACAGCGTACGGTGCTGCAGTGCACCGAAACGTTAGCGGGCAGAGTAGAATCTTCCCAGAGCTCTGGAATGCTCTCCCAGCCCCTAAAATTCCCCCAGGCTTTCCCATATTTACATATGAATCGCCACCAGTTCCCCCGGGCTATCAGAGCAGGGCCGCTTCTAAAGGATGGAGCCGGACTCCTCTGCCAACTGGACTGAGATGCAGAAGAGGGGCCTTGCTTTTTGCTCAGGCTCAACGCCTTTGCCCCATCGGCTCTCCTTTCCTCCTCCTAAACAGTCATTATTAATCCAAGAGTCTTATCTCTTACTTTTCCGGCCCCTACTAAGTGTTGCTTTTTGGGGGTGCTCTTTTCAGGGAAGAATTCTAAAGGCCCATCCATCTCCTATGACGCCTATGAGGCAGAGCTGGAGAGCGGGCAGCACTTGTCTACTCTGTCTATCTACTCTGTCTGCCTCTCTGCATCCCGCTCCCAGGTCAGGCCCGGCCCTGGCTTTGCCAAGGGAACTGTACCCTCTACTTTAGGTGCCTTACCCTAAAGCCATCTGAATGCAGATTCAGCTGGCTGGTCCCAGGGCATCAGGGACAGCACGGAGTACTCCCAGGGACTGGGAGCCCTGCTCACAGCTCACAGACAGATTTTAAAAGAAACCGAGGAAAAGAAAGTTGCAGAATAATATGCCATTTTTGGAGAGAGAAAAAGAAAATGAAAGAGAAAAAACAAGAAAACCTGAAAAAAAACCCCACATAGTTCCATTCGTTGAATATACAGGGGTGAACAAAAGTAGGTTCACAGTTGTAGGACAAATGAATAATACAATAATTAACAAACAAGGACACAAGAGTAAACTCTGTTTCGTGTATTCATAACGGCAAACCCACTTTTGCCCGTCCGGTACATGTACTACGTAAGTGTACAGAAAAAGGACCGGAAGGAGAACATACCAAACTCATCAGAGGTGGCCTCAGGGAGGGAACTGGGATTCGAGGCTGGTGGATCAATGGGGACTTGATGTATTGCCAGCAATTTAAAACAAACTGCCATGCTAAGATACACCTCTATTGGTGAAATCCTAAGCAATCTCAGAGAGCACAACTTGTGGTGAGGAGCCCTTCCCACTGCTTCTAAAGCCGCAGCATTAACTTGTGAGGCTTTCTTTCCTTGGTGTATGGTAAGGCCCCCTGTTGTTGCTTCCCTCCCTCCTGTTAGCTTTAAATTTTATTTTAACAAATATCTATATGGCACTTACATGCGTCAGCACTGTTCTACGCACTTCACAAATATTAGCTACTTAATCCTCGAAATGACCCTACTAACGTCCCCATTTTACTGATGAGAGGTGAAGAGGCGTTCAGTAACTGAACCAGTACGTGGAAGGCTGGGATTTGAACCTAGGCTGTGCTCCTGACCAATCACTGGTCTGTCTCCAGGCAAATCATAGGAGTTGTAACCTGGAATTCTACTAGTTTGTGGGTTTTGGTGGCCACCTGGTAGCTAATGATAACACAGCACGAGTCTAAAGTACAACTTAAGCTCTGTAGAGTTACAGTCCATCCACCATTAAGACTGTGAGCAATTATATATTTAAACATATATGCATATGTTCATAGGGTTATAGCTATAAACCCCACTCAATATAACATATATAATCCCTTAACAGAATCGAACTTGTGTTCGATGTTATATAGAGTAAATAGTAGTATTCCAGATAATTTATGGCAGAAATTATGTGAAATGAAGGGAAAAGCCTTTTTTTAAAAAATCATGTCCTTTGATCGTTTTTTTTTTTAAGGTTTTATTTATTTATTTTTAGAGAGAGGGGAAGAGAAGGAGAAAGAGAGGGAGAGAAACATCAATGCGTGGCTGCCTCTCACACGCCCCTCACTGGAGGCCTGTCCTGCAACCCAGGCATGTGCCCCGACTGGGAATCAAACCAGCAACCCTTTGGTTCGCAGGCCGGCACTCAATCCATTGAGCCACACCAGCCAGGGCTGATAGCTCTTTTTTACTTAGACATTAATCATCTTTCTTAGGTATAGGGAGGGTCCCCTTCACAATACCTTAGGTCCTTCTTGATAATCCTGAGAATCTTGGCACCCAAAGGGAAAGGGTAATGAGTAAGAATCTTGAGTACTTTCTCTACTTTTAAAAAAATAAAAGATAAGCCTTTTAAGAGAGGAATCTACTTCTAGGAATTTAGTCTATGTAAATAATTGGATAAGTGCACAAAGATGTACATATAGGAATATTCTTCAATACATAAAAAATTTAGAAAGGACCTGAACAGAAACAACCAAAATTTCTCCCAATAAGGGGCTGGTTAAATAAATTATGGCATATCTCTGTAACAGAATGCTATTATAGCCATTGAGATGCAGATTACATTTATTAATATGTAACATTGTGTTATTAAGTAAAAAATCACATTACAAACATTTATGAAATAAATGCAATTTTGTTAAAAAGGGAAAAGATTTTCAATGCAAATATTTAAAAATGAAAAAGTCTTGAAGACGATAAATTCTGATATTTTTCCTTTCTTCATTTATTGTATTTTCTAGTTTTTCTACAGTGAACATGTAATACCGATATAACAAAGAACATTTGCTATAAATGAGAGTGTTCTAATACTTACAGCTTCCAATTACCCAGTTAATCCATTTCAAATTCTTTCTTCACTTTTTAATAATCTGACGTTTCTTTCCTGACCTAATCCCTTTACAATGCTGAAGAAAATGAGTAATGAAATGTTGTTGAAATGACGATTTGCTAGTCGTATGAGAAAAGCCGAACACAACTGCCTGTTGAACAACCTGTCTAGAAAACCTGTGAATCTGCTCATCTTCTCCCCAGGCCCAACTGGAGGAATTATAAATCCTGGTTTTCCATGTTACCACATCACTCCTGCCAGCCCACCCAGCCCCCACCAGGCCTTCCCTTTTGGCACCTACACAGCTTCTATTTGGAAAAAGCTTGCTCGAGGTAAAACTTTCAGCACTGCGATCACTGCCTCACCTGAGCCTGGCAGGCTCACAGAGGGCTCTTCTGGGATCACTAAACTTCAGGGACTGAATCTCAGCAGCAACTGAAAAGACTTTCCCTGTGGCTTTTGCTCAGGAACTGCCCTGCCTCTTTTGGCTCGCGCGGCCTGGCGTCCAATCCCTGCTGGGAGGGTTCCACCTCGGGGAAACCTAGCTCAAAGCCTCTCATTTCCCTCTTCCTTTTCCAGGCGTTAGCCAGCAGAGCAAACAAGTCAAGTGCCCAGAGTACAAGAGCCTGCAATTTCTTATGCTGCTGGGACAACAAGTTTAAAACTAGCATGAACTGCAACACCATTTTTAAACACTTATCACACACACATAAATCCCAGGGAGGTATGCTGTTGGTGTGCCTAAAGCTGTGAGGTCGTTATTACTTCACCTTTAGACAGCAGAAGTGTTGCTATCAAGAAGGCAAAGATAGTTTGTAAAATAATTAATTAGAAATAAGTTATCAATGCTTAAGAAGCAAAATCTTATTATAATCGACCAATAAAACTTTACATAAAAAGCTCTATTTTCTAAACACACATACACACCTGATGCTATATTTAACAAATCTCTTGAGGGAGACTATTAGTCCTATTCTCATTTTACAAATGAGGAAACAGGCACCAAACAATGAAATGACTTGCCTGAGGCCACACAGCTAATAACGCTGCATATTAAAAACGAGTGTCCCAAGCCAGTCCTTTCCATAAAATGCCAAGTCCTGTTCTGGGTTATATGTCTTCTGCATACGAGCATGACCATTTCCAGCATTATAGTTTCCTATTTAATAACAACACTACAGTGATGCTTCAAAATTTGCTCATCTACATGGCCCTCGGGCTATTTTTATATTCTACTCTATAAAACCAGATTTTCTTCAGCTTCTATTAGGTGGTTTACTTTTATTACTTCCATTTGTTCTCAAAACATTTTATGTATGTTTTATAACTGTGCACCATAATATTGGTTTAATCTGAATTATAATCCTCTTCCAAGTTTTAATTATAAAAATGTATAAATACTGAAGAGAGAGCTACCAACAGATGCAGAGTTCAAAACACAAAAGGATGTTCAATGAAGTCAGGGGGAAAACAGATTATCTCAGTGAGAACTACAACAAAGAGATAGGAAACATTAAAAAGGGGACAGAAAACAAAAAAGAACTAGTCAAAAATGAAGAATACAATAACTGAAATAAAGAATACATTAGATGGAATCAATATCAGACTATAGGATGCAGAGAATAGCATCAGTGATTTGAAAGACAAGGTCGAGAAAAACACCCAGTTGGAACAGCGAAAAGAGAAAAGAATTTTTAAAAATGAGGATAGTTTATGGGATCGCTGGGACAACATTAAGCATAACAACAGTCGCATCACAGGGGTACCTCAAGTAGAAGAACAAGGAACTGAACACCTATTTAAAGAAATAATGACTGAAAACTTCCCTAATCTGGTGAAGGAAATAGACATAAAAGTCCAGGAAGTACAGAAAGTCCTGAACAAGAGGAACCCAAAGTAGCACATACCAAGACACATCATAATTAAAATGCCTAATGTTAAAGACAAAGAGAGAATCTTAAAAGCAGCAAGAGAAAAGCAGTTAAGTTACCTACAAGGGAGCTCACATAAGACTATCAGCTGATTTCCCAACAGAAACTTTGCAGGCTAGAAGGGATTTGCACAAAATATTCAAAATGATGAAAAGCAAGGACCCACAATCAAGACTACTCCACCCAGCAAAGTTATCATTTAGAATTAAAGGACAGATAAAAAGCTTCCCAGACAAGAGAATGCTGAAGGACTTCAAGGGAGTTCTTGAAGAAGATGAAAAAAAAAAAAAAAGGAGGAAGAGCAGGAGAAGGAAATAAAAATATGAATAAGAAAATATTGCAAAGAAAAAAATTCTCTTTCACAAAGGCAAATGTATAATAAAAGTAGTGGATCAACCAACACTAAACCTAATACAAAGGTGAAAAGGCAAAAGTAAGATTGTGTGATTACATGTGTGATTACAATAGGAAATTAAGGAATACACACAAACACACACACACAAGAAATAAAAAAAATGACAAAAACATAAAGATGGAGAGGGAGTAAAAATGGTAGTGATTATACAGTATGTTCAAACTTAAGTGACCATTGACTTAAAACAGACCGCTATAAATATAGCTTGATATATATGAAGCCCATGATAACCACAAACCAAAAATATACAAGAGATACACAAGAAATAAAGTAAAAGGAATCCAAATGCAACACAACAGAGTCAACAACATACAAGAGATGACAGTAAGAGAATAACAAAGGAACAGAGAACTGCAAAACAATCAGAAAACAATTCATAAAATGGCAATAACTACATACCTATCAATGATGACTTTAAATGTAAATGGATCAAATGCTCCAATCAAAAGACAAGTGGATAAAGAAGTCATGTGTGTGTATGTGTATATGTGTATATAATATATACATACACACACACACAGTGGAATGTTACTTGGCCATAAAAAATGAGTCTTACCATTTGCGACAACATGGATGGACCTAGAGGGTACTATGTTAAGTGCATTAAGTCAGGCAGACAAATGCCATATGATTTCACTTACATGTGGAATCTATAGAACAATATAAACGAGAAAACAGAACAGAAACAGACTCATAGAAACAGAACATTTTGATGGTTGCCAGATGGTGGGGAGGGTGGAGTGTTGGAAGAAAAGGTGAAGGAATTAAGAAGTACAAATTGGGTGAGGGGGGGCAAAGGGGAGGATATGAGGGACATCTGTAAGAGTGTCAACAATATTTTAAAAAGAGTAAGTACAAATTGGCAGCTACACAATAGTTATAAGTATGTAAAGTACAGCTTAGGGAATACAGTCAATAATATTGTAATAACTATTCATGGTGCTGGGTGCAAGACTTGCTGGGGGAATCACCTTGTAAGTTATATAAATGTCTAACCACTACGCTGTGCAGCTGAAACTAATATTGAATGTCACCTGTAATTGAAAAAAAAATTTAATTAAAAAAAAGTAAGCACATGTAAACTTTGTTCAACTCTGTGCCCCACCCCAAGTACAGTCAAATCTCTTTGATTCTTTTTGTGAAAGGTCTTGAAAGACCTTTCATGCTCTCCCTCTATCACGTCATCCCCCAACTAAATCCTCTGCAATTCTGTATCATCACTATTCTACTCATACTGTCTTTTCAGTCAACCAGCAACCTCCTCAACAAATCCAAAGGTAATATATTTGGTTTCCTATGGCATTTTAAAGTGTTGGCCATTCTCTCTTACTTTCAATTCTGTTTTCCTCCTGACACTCTCAAATGATCTTGCCAAGCGGTGGGCAACTCCTAAACTCAGTTTTTGGACTCCTGCTCTCCCCCCTAGTGGTTCCTTTCCTTGGAGAGGTCGTCTACTCAGTGATACATCTAAGAGAGTGACCCGCCATGTGCAGGTCCAGCTCTGACTCCTCAAGCTCTCATCTGGTTTCTAAGATCTCAGTACTTTAGTTCTTCACCCCACTGTGTTCCTCTTTGTCCCCACAGCTATGTATCTTTGCTCTCATAGCTTCTTCAACCAGGTATGTTTTCCCTGCTCCTCTCAGCCTATCTCAATCCCCCATTACTCCTTTAAGCTTTAGCTTAAGTTCTAACATCTTCCTAATGTCTTCCACTAACTCAGGTAAAAACTGGGCTTTCCCTCATATGATTGCCGATAGTATTTACTGCCTATGTTATACACATGTGTACTTTATTTAATTGTTCATATTTTTTACATTTTGTCTCTTCAACTGATCTGTGAACTCCGATGTGAGTGCATGTGTTGGGGCGTAGGTATCCTTTCCAGGATAACCCCATGCTTTGCACAGTGCGAAGTGCAATTATGAGTTAATAAATACACATCGAACAGAATTCAGAGGGGATGTGGGATCCACGTGCCAATCTAATGATGACAACGATCATCGTGGCTCATGTTTATTTAGCATTTACTAAGTGTAAGACTCTATCGCAGTATTCCAAGTACCTGTTCTTCTATAAACTCACTTAAGTCCCATAATAATACTATCATGTAGGTGCATTATCTGATTTTATTGATGTGGAAACTACAGCACAGAGAGATTAAGTAATTTAAATAGGGTTACACAGGGAGCAGGGCCAAGTTGGGGAAAGTGATCTAATTGTTCCCCTGATGGCATTTATAAAATTGATATATAAAATATAAAATTTTAATTATTTGTTTATATGTTGTTTCTGTTTTAAATTGTGGGTTCCTGAAGGCAGGCACAAGCCTTACTCATCTTCTCCAGTGTTTCCATGGGGACACAACTGGCATTTGGGGCAGGACAATTCTTCAGTGTGTAGGATGGTCCTAAACACCTAAGACATTTAGTGTCCCTAGTCCTTGCCTTCTAAACACAAGTGGTCCCCTGTACCATGACCTTGTGACAACTAAAGATACCTTCTTCACCCACTTACAAATACTGGGGCTGGTCTGGGCTAGCCAAGTGTCAGAACACATCCCGCCCCCCCAACCCCACCCACACACACATATTCTGAAGACCACTGCATACCGAACTGGCACCATCAGTTCAGTAGTCCTCGCAGCTAGGATTTAAATTAGAGGACCCCCATCCCAGATTCCATGACTCCCATGGACCATGGATAGGCACCTAATCAATGAATGATTCATTCTTATGGTGAGGTCTAACTAAGAAATTCTTGCTCTCCTGGGAATTTGAATTAAGAATTCTCAGGCAGGTCAGATAGGAGAAGCAGAAGCAGGAAGAATGGCCCAACATAGTCCCAGGACAACTACGGTTATGTGTAAACCAAAGTGAAATGGGAGTAGAAGCTATGAGAAACAGAAGGTAGTAAGAAGAAATGAAAGCAGAAGTTCAGAGAAAAGCAAAAATGTCAAGAGAAAGGCTGCCCACAAAAGGGAAAGTGAACAGCTAGTCTACAGGATACCCAATTCCAGTCCACTTGCACTGACACAATGTCCTCATCCCTCCTCGGGCTCTTAAGGGAATCTTTGTCTGGAATGTAACACAGCATTTGGCACTCAACAACTTTGTTAGATAAAAACACATGAAAGGCTCATGTTTATTAGAACAGAATGAAATCAGATAAAAGATGCAAAAAGTCCTCTGAAAACTGTAAAGCATGTAAATTAAGTCAGTACTACTACCACTATTACTACTACTAATGGAATTCCACGGTGGTTTTGCGGGCCATTTGTCACTGCCCAGTTAATGCCTATGAATATGCCCTCTTGTCTCTACAGTGGCAGAGACCTTATGGCATCTTCTATACCCATGGCTAGTAATCAGTATATGAAATTACCCAGGATAGAAAGCTAATGTCTTGGATTGACTAGTAGATATTTTATCCCAGTAGTTTGAATATACACGGCAGATACAGAGATATCACGTTCACATGCCTGCAGTGAGAACAAACCTTGACTATCAGAGTCCTAAAAACTTTGACCTATCTGTGTAACCCTGGCAGAAGTGCCTTCCAATCTACTCAGACTTTTCTTATCTTGGGAGAAAAACAAAGCACGGGATTTCCCTGGATTCTGCTGCTCCACTGCAATTATCGTCCAAACGTGGAAGAAATTGCATTTACAGCCTCGTCACCACTTCCCTCCTAAACGCCCCATAATATACATTGTGCCTCTGTTGCTCCTATTCCTCACCCCACCTACCAAGTGCAAAGGCCTTGCCTCAGTCCATCTCCTCTCTGTAGCTCTGCTGCCTATGACACAGTTGCGGTTCCTCCATTGGAAGCCCCTCCCCTGGTCCCCCACACAATACTTGCCTGCCCTTCTAAGCTCATTTGTGCAGAACGAACCCACAGCTGCACTTCTGGCTTCAGCTCTTGGATGTACTAAATCGAGAGACACAGATTCTATTTCTGACCTAAGTAAGCACTGACTGGGTACCTTGGACACATATTTCAATTTCTCTGAGCTCTGTCTCTTGGTTTATAAAATGAGTGGGCTGGATTTAAGTGTTTTTTTCAAACACTTTTTACCGTGACCCACACTTTATACTGTGACTCGGTATATACATTTACATAATACATGTATGTGTGTGTATACACACTTACCCAAAAGCATTATATGCTTACTTTTACGACATGAGATACGTTTGAAATTTTCTATTCACCTCTATTTTATTTTTCAAAAATGTTAGTCATAACGCACTAAATAGACCTCAAGACCCAATTATGGATGGTTATCCATTATTTATAAAACACTGGACCTGGTGATATGTCAAGGCCTTCTAGCAATAATATAAAAGGATTCTGTGAGGTAGCTGCTCAACCCTGAATCACTAGCCTTAACTCTCCTCTGAATTCCAGTTTCATATTTCTCTCTGTACGAGTTCTTCATTTTGATATCCTAATATCACTTTCGACCCAGTTAAAGTGTAATTTGAAGCAGCAGGTTCCCTTCCCATCATAACTGTTTATGTTATCAGCAAGTGCAAACCCTTAGTGCCGACTTTTGGTTTAGTCATGGAGAATAGTAGCTTAATTGTACCAACCTCTATTAGCAACTCTGGACAACATATTTTTAAAAATAACTGTATAAAGGAAACAACCAAAAGCTGGCAGAAACTGGAGGAGACTGGAAGGAAACAGGGGAAGCAAACTAGGTAAGACCCATATTTTTCTGGTTTCCTCCCCTCCCCGCTGGCAATCCCTCGTCTTTTAGCATGACGGGGAATAAAGCGAAAACAACTGGCAGTCTTACAGGGCTGAGAAGTCAAAGGGTCAGGTCTGAGGCTCAAACGTGGCTAGATATTGAGAGAAATCCTGGAAAAGAGGGAGCCAAAGAAAGAACAGCCTCAAAATACGAGTAGAAGCTCAGCTCGAATCCTTGAATTGGGCCGGGCAGCGAGACGCGGGGAGCCGGGCGGAAGGCAGCAACGGCTGGAGGCCAGGGCAGCCTGGCCGACATTCACGCTGTCTGGGGCTGCGGAGACAGGGTGAAATCTGAGTCCCTCCAAGTTGGCAGGCTCAATAAACACTGCCGATTTTCCACTGAGACCCCAGGAGAGCAGCACCTAGGAGTAAGGATCACAGCCCAGCACTAGGGATCATACACAAGGACTAAGGGCAAAACCCCAACAGAACTGCCCTCACTATGTCTGAGATGGAGGCTTCCAGGAGAGAATGAACTGATACAACAGGGGAAGAAACAGGCAAATCCTGGTAGAACAGACCTGGTTTCTAGCCTGGAGTCAGGCTGCGGGCAGCCACAAAACAGCTTTGTTTCTCAGATGGAGTAAGAGGTGGAATGAGAGAGGAGAAGGGGGCAGACCATTCCACTTGGCTAATTACACCTGCAAAGACAGAGTCAGAAGGCAGATGCCCAGCTGGGGCTCAATGAGGGTCTTGGGAGGGGACCATGCAGGGACAGTCTGGTGGGGTAACTTGTAAGTGGAAAGGAAAGTAGGTCACGAAAGGTGAAGAAATATAATTTATGAGCACCTGCTATGTTCCAGACATGTGATTTAAGTGTTTTATTCAGATTATCTTACCATGAGATGGTATTATTTTTCCAAGTAAGGAATACAAAGCTCAGAGAGGTTCAGTGGTTCATCTAACGTTACACTATCAGTAAACGGCGGAGCTGAGACTTGAACACCAGGTGGACAACCGACCCTAACACTTGCTTCCTGTCCGTAATTACGTGTTGTGACTGTGTAAGGTTCAGGACAAGCAGTGGTGCATGTGCTGTAAGACAGCTAGCAGGGAATGTTAGAGAGCACAGAGAATCTGGTAAAAAGCAAGATTTTGTTATAGGTTAAGGAAGGTATCAGAGGTACAAAAAGGGGTGCCAATTGAGCTAAAAATGAACATACTACCAAAAGTTAAGTCCTCAAATAGGGAGAGAGAGAGTTGTAAAAATGATATAGGCAGAACTGGGCTGGTTTCACAGAGATCATAGGGCACCTTGCAACACTCCAGAGAGAAGGGTTTGACTCCTGTTAAGTCAAGCAGAATAAACACACTTTGGTTACAGTTAGGAGGCTTAATACAATAAGGAAATAAAGATAGGAAACAAAGTTCACCTAAGAAACAGCTGTGGGGGAAGGGAATAGGAACGATACAAAAACCAGCATCGGGGATCACAGGATCAGACCCATTCTGAGCTGGAAGTAATTTGGAAGTCATCCAATACCTATCATTTCAGAGCAAAAATGCACCTTCCAAAAAAAAGTGGCCAGGCTGGCTAAATACCTGGCCTCCCAACTAAAGCCAGGTTTGGTTTCATTTTTATCTGTATAAATGAAGACAGAGAGCCTGCTTTGTCCACAATGGTGCCCTGGAAATTCAAGAGAAGTCCAGCCTGTGTTGGAAGACCATGGGGTAAACCACTGGCAGTTCCAGGATCATACCAGGGACTTAGCTTTGTAGTCTTCATGGTCCCACCACCAGTCTAACCAGTGAGACTATTCTGCAGAAACCGAGACGAGAAACTTACCATGTAGGAGGAAGGTGTCAGATGGAGTTTTCAGACGGTTCACTTTTTCTGACCCTGTCCCTTATCCCCTGGTCATAGCCTGGGCAGCCCCAAATTGGCCAGAACCAGAAAGTCTGCTTGGCATGAGGGTAACATATAATAAAAGTAAAGGCTTAACAGTAAGTCCAGTAATTACAAAACCAACAACAGCATGCATAAATAAATAAATAAATACATAAATAGCAATAATGCATTTCAGAGAACTGGATGAAAGAAGACCAACTGGTAGGAAAGAAATAACCTCGACACAGTGAAAGATTCTTAATGTCCCCATTTTACAGATAACTTAGTTAAGGCTCAGTGAGATAAAATAATTTGAATACCTAACTTGTGCAAAGCACCAAGAAGAATATAATTTTCTCGACTCCACAAGAGTTTTCAGTGCTCATCGTTCACTTATTATTCCTGAATGTCAAGGAATGAGCAATCTAAAAGCAAATGGAAGGGGGGCAAAGGGTGGGGCTGGGGGTGAGTGAGAGACCTCTGTAATAGTGTCAACAATTTAAAAAAAAAAAGTCTTCTTTTCCACCAATGTCTAAAGAAGCGCAGGGATTCAGAGACAGAACATGCCAGAAAAGTACATTTTGTTTGGTGCCTGTTAATGAATTTGCGATCCCCATAAAACAGAAATCATAAAGTAAGAATGGAAAGATATCCAGGATTAGAGATGCCTGATGGAGCCAAGAAAGGTGAAGCAAAATTTGTATGAGAACACTCTGTGATTCTGAAAGCCCAGCTACATGTCTATAGCACTACATATGTTCTTGCTCGGTAAAGTGCCTCTCAAAGGAATTAAATCTCTAAGGCTGTTGCCACTCAAGGTACACTTAATAAGAATTCTGGAAGCCCAGGTACCTTAAGTACACAGGGTGTTCCTGGTACCTGGTATAACCACCCTTTTTATCTATTTTCATGATTTATACTTCTAAGAAAAGTAACTGCATTGTTTTGGGGGTTTTTTGTTTGTTTTGCTTGTTTTGTTTTGGCTAACTGTGTTCTTACCTTGGGTTCTCTTTCTGTTTTGCACAAATTCTGAGCGTCTCAGGGTGCTGGGTGCTGTGCGACGGAAACAACTATTCCTTTTCCAAGTCTCTAGGTCACTTAATGTTCTCTCTTCCTCTAAATGCCAGGCATTATTCTCTAATGAGGAGCCCTGAGGAATGCCACCGTGATATTCTCCTTCGTCTCCCACAGCCCGTTGATTCCACGGCACACCTGGGGTGATTCCTCGGCTCCCAAGTGCCGTCATTCGTGGTGTGTCAATGCCATTATACTCCAAATTCTTCATTTGATGGGGAGAATCTGTCCTATAATTCTGAAGTTCATACACACAGTTTGCAGATGAAGTTTCGTAGACTTTCCTTTCTGTCTCAAAATTACTCTGTTCCAAGGCATGAGTCTTTGCTTTGGGATAGATTTTATCATTTTGATAAACATTTCTGTCCCCTTCATAGTATTTGACTAATTCCTTACCTTCATCGACACCATTCAAATCCACAGGCTGGCCATTAGTATAATTCCCAGGAACATGATATAAATTGCTGAGGTCATTGTAATAAATATTAGTTTCTTTATAATCCTCAAGATTATAATTAAAATTCCTGTGGTCCTTATGCCATTTTTGAGGTTGACCAAAATTCCCCATAGAGTCATGCAAACCCCTGTAGCCAGTCCACTGTTCAGTTTCTTTACAGTCCTCAGGATTGTAATTCAGATTGTTACAATCTAGCGAGCTGTTTGTCTCCCCATATCCTCCAGGTTTCCAGGTTACACCCAGGCTTCCTGTAAGCCAATTATCTTCAGTTCCAGGGCTCTTGCTCCCCAAATCTACTTTTTCTGAATTCTGATAACCATCATAGGCTCCAGTCCCACTTGGGGGGCACATACAGTCCCATTCGCTTTCCTTCGCTTCCTCACAGCCCACACAGCTTGGTTCACTCTGCTCAAAATCCCAGTACCCACAATGCCTTTTTCTGTAGGGCCGATTCCGCCTTGTGCCTTGGTACCTGGAATCCAAGTCATCTTCTCTGTAAAGTCCATCCGGCACCGTAAGGTCCCGTTTCTGTAGACGCCTGCAGTCTTCGTACTCCCAGCTGGAGACCCAGGGACCTTTTTTCTCAGCTCCTCCTTTTCTAATCTCATGGGTTTCACACATATTCAATGTGTTTAAAGATACACATTTTACTTCTCTCTTTCATGGGCCTGCTTGGGCTGAAGTGTGAACAGGTACAGTTTAGCCTAAGGCTCTATCTTAAAATGTCTCCCAAAGCATTGGAGTCACTCTTCTTGCCGCTCTGGTTGGAGCACAGAGACATGTGGAGTTATTTCAACCTCAGGATCCAATCAGTGAGCACCTATATCTTTCCCCACAGAGAGGAGGAGATAATTAGTAACTAGTGTTCATGTGATTGGAGTTGGCAGCCTTGTTTGGTGTTTCCCTCGGGCTGGTCAAACTGGCTTGGCTGCTTTATGAACTGAAGGTAGGAGCATTCTGCTGCTCTGAAGGTTTTGCAGAAAAAGCAGTGGGAAAGAGAAACAGCCCCCTTTAACAGCCTGAGGTGAGGTCATATATCAGTCTCATCTGCCTCTTTAATCCTTTAGTAATCAACCAGAGGTATAAATAAACGCTTTCACGGGCAGCTCAAAATGGACCGTCAACCCTCATCCTCCCAGTTCAGCTTTCTAATCCTCGGACACCTGAAACTCTGGGACTCCCTTCCCTTTAGCTAGAGGCAGAACCCTTCCTCCTTTGAGAGCTCCGTTGTACGGGGTTCAGGTTGCCAGTTAGTGCACACTCAAATCACAAGCTGCTTCAGCTCCTGCCCGCAGACACGCTGGACATCCCACTGCAGGGTCTGCTGTGGGGTAATTTTACAGCATGAAACTGCCAGGAGAACAGTTATGTACAGCTCACCCTTCCCTTGATATTCGACATTCCAGAGAAGCATCAAAACCATTCATTTCCTAGATCTCTTTTCCAACTAATTCATACAGCATATTTAAGGCCTGGATGAAGAATAAGGCTAGAAATCAGAAAGTGGGGTATAAAAATACCTATTAGAATTTAACCAACATTAGAGAGATACTTAATATGTGTGAGGCACTGCCCAAGAGAAAAAGATGACCTAGTTGGTCCTTGTCTCTTACAGTGCAGAAGCAACACACTATAAAGTAAGATCGAGTATGATAAGTACTACAATAAACACCAATGGCAAAGGCAAGAAAGCAAAGTCCCTGGGGCAACTGGAGGGTTCATGGAAGTGGTGGCCTTTGAACAGTGCCTTCGATCATAAGCAGGATTTCCACAGACTTCCTACATATGGGGGACTCGGATGTGCAGAACAGTCTCGAGGATATAACATGGGGCAAAAGTAATGAGATAAGGATGGAGGGGTAGGTTAGGGTGGATCCCAAGGGCCCTGAATGCCATTTACTTCATTCAGTGGATGACGGAGAGTCACTTGAGGTTTCTGAGCAGCAGAGTAACACGCTAAGGGACAGTCTTTAGTAAGATTGCTCTTTTAGCTATCTGGTCATCATGTCCAGGAATGACTCCTTGAGCTTTCATCTAATCCCTGTTTATAAAATAATATAAAGAACCCCAAGGAGACCAGGGTTTTGTCTTTTGTCAATAATCAGATGTTTACTCGTGGGTAAACCACGCATTCTCTCTGGGACCCAATCACCCACCTATAAAATGTGGCAGTGGCTTCAACCACATCCCTCATTCCTTCAGTTAAAAAAATCCATAGTTCGTGTTCCTCATAACTTCCTTTTACTTTCCTCAAATACCTAACATGGTATTATGCACACCTTTTGGATTCTCTACTAACAGTTACTCAATGAACCTGTAGATGTCAGATCTGATTTTCATTCAGTTTTTTTGTTCTTTTGTTCTGTTCCCTTACACCTTCCAAACTAACAGCAGTAGCAGCAACAGCTTCCATGCTGTGAGGACATATTGCATGCTAAGATCAGGGCTGGGGCTAGGAAGTCGACATAAATTTTGTTTGCTCTTCACTCTTCTTCCAGAAGGGTCTTGCATTATCCTTATTTTGTCATAGGTAAAGAATCTTTGAGAGTCTGAATAACCTGCTCACAATCACAAAAGCTAGTATAAGGTAGGGCCACAATTTCAACCCAGATCTGTTTGACTTTGTAGCACTAGACTATCTCAAAATACAGTGAAATCTTACTTTCCCTCAAGCCAAGTAAACAAATGCACTCTATCACGGTCTAATTCAGAGGAGGACCATTATTACTGAGGCGAGTTTGCCACACCTCTGCCCCTCTTTATTCCTCACCAACTAGACCTGCGCTGTAACAGAAAGACTGTCCAGTTCTGGCTGACTCAATAATCTAAAACCTATTGCCTAAACCCAGTTAAAGATTTTTACTTGGTTCACCAAACCAGTTGAACGGCAACATCATTTGGGAGGACAGCTTTCACCATGTGTTATACAGAGTGACATTATAAGTTCAATTTCTGCCAATAAACAATTTATCGCTACATTTAACTTCTCTGGCTGTCAGTTTTCTTATGCGTAAAATGAAGAAGCTAATGGTTTCTCTGCCGCTTCAAATATAAAATTCTATGGTTTTACTTATTTCTAAGCAAAAATTACAAGAAGAGATTAATCTTCCCTAACTGTGAGGGAAAACATAGTTCCCTTTAGCAACTTAGTATCTTTGATAAAGATAGCATGATAAGAAACAACTAGTAAATCAACAATCAGAACACACTAAAAAAAGAGGATAAATTATAGGTAAGAAGGATGCTAGTTACAGAATGACCCAATATGTTACATGAAGCTAAGAGAAATGATCTTTGAATAAATGAAGAATGAATAGCTGGTTACAATATGGGATTCACCCCACCATCCAATTTTTTTTTTTTTTTTAATCCTCACCCGAGGATATATTTATTGTCTTTAGAGAGAAGGGGGTAGGGGAGAGAGAAAGAATCATAAACATCAATTGGTTGCCTCTAGTACATGCCCAAACCCCCAACCGGGGATCAAACTCACAACCTAGGTATGTGCCCTGACCGGGAATTGAACCCACAACCTTTTGGTGTATGGGACATGACCCCAACCAACTGAGCCACAGTGCCAGTGCCCCCTTCTCCTTTTCTTATGGACTTTAGGCCATTAAAGACGGAGTTTGCAGAAAGAGGCGAACTCCCTCAGCTTTACCTCCACAGTACTATAGCCCAGAACTAATGAGAAGCTGTGACTGGGTTGCTCTTTCCATGTGACAGATCTGTGAGCAAAGAAATGCAGCCCGAGAGAAGAGAATAACTTTTCCACTTTTCTCAGTCCCAGTATTACTGGTGAAATTCAACCGTACAGACCTTCCGCTCTCCGTTACTTGACACGACAGTAACCTCCTCCCCACCTTTTGAAAGCCCCCACACAGCACTGCACCCTTGATGTTCGTTGTTTGTTACTAGAGGGTGGGTGTCCGGTGACAATGACTGACTGTGAGACTCCCAGAGTGGAGAGAAACCCTGCTGTAAATCATACTAGGGGTGAAGACGGGGCAGCAGGCTTTGGAGGGAGAGAGAAAAGGAGAAGGTACAGGAAAGGTTATGGAAGACAAGGGAGGAGACAGTAAAACCAGCAAGGACAGGTGATTCCCTAAATTCTTGTTAATGTCTCTGTAACTGCCTGTGGGGGTTCAGAGCTAGTCACCCCAAGCTTTGCTTCTGTGGTATGTGGATTGTTTTGAACTAAAGGCAGCTTTAGCTGAGAGTTCAGAAGAAACTCTGCCCCTCCCTTGACTACCTGGAACAACATGAATTGAGAGGCCTTGCCCATAACAGGAGATACCGGAGATAACCTCCTTCGACTCATCTGTGGAGAAGAACAAACTTCTATTCACTAAACACCTGCTCTTCCTATCATTCTTCAATGACCCTCTGGAGCCCCAAGGCGCCCTACCTCATCCCTTGCTCAGGATGTCTTCTGTGCCCATGTTTCCTTTCTGTCTCTGAATCTCTCATGCAAACGGGGTCTCTGACTCTCTGTGCATGTGGGGTTCCCATACACACTATGAATGCACTAAATTTGGTTATTTTCTCTTGCTAATCTGTCTCATGTCTACTCGATTATTAGACCAGACAAAAAGACTTTGAGAGTAAAGTTCCTCC
>PVJD01013474.1:0-33853 GCA_004026545.1 Mormoops blainvillei
TTTGTAAACAAAAATAAATCAGTGGGAGAAAGCAATCAACTTGATTTTAAGAATTACTACATAGGTACTGTAATCATACCTGTGCTATATTAGCAGACAGACATGGAGATATATGAAACAGAACATAAAATATAGAAAAAACCCATACAAATATGTCCAACTGATTTTTGACAAAGGTACAAAAGCAATTCAATGAAGGAAATATAGCTTTTTAGTCTTTTCAGCAATTGTTGGAGCAACTGAATAGTCCTAGGCAAAAATAAATAATCCATAAAAAACTTAAAGGTAAACCTCAGATATTACACAAAAATTAAAGCAAAATGGATTGTAAATTTAAGTTAAAATATAAAACTATAAAGCTTTTAAAAATAAACATAGGGGAAATTCTTCAGGATTAAGGTAAAGAGTTCTTAGATTTGACATAAAAATAATGATGCATAAAAGGAATATTGATCATTGGACTACATCAATTAAAAAATTTTTTTTGTTCAGCAAACAGCCTTGTTAACAGGGTAAAAAAACAAGCAACAAGCTAAAATATTAGTAAATCATGTATATGTCAAGTGACTTGTATCTAGAATACATAAAGAAGTCTCAAAATGTAAAGACAAAACAAAACATAACAAAATTCAATTAGAAAATGGGCAAAAATCAAGAGGAGGCGCTACACATAAGAAGATACACAGATGGCAATAAGCACATGAAAAGATATTCAATGTCATTGGCCATCAAGGAAATGCAAACTAAAACCCAGTAAGCTATCACAACACAACTATCAGGTTGGCTAAAGTAATAATAGTGACAACAGAAATGGAAAAAATGTGGAGAAACTGGATCATTTATACTCATCCACCTTACAGCCCATTGTTGGTGGGAGTGTAAAATGGTACCAACCACTCTTGAAAACAGTTTTGAGTTTCCTGAAAAAGGTATATGGTATCTATCTGGAAAAAACTCCAACCATTGTTAATATAATGAGAACGGTTTGTGTGGCTTCAGTGTAAACTGGCAGGCAAGGCAAGTGCCCTGGAATGCACATGTGTGAACAATGATGACTTCACTGTACCAGCCAGTGGGTCCAGTAGACACTGTTGAGTGAGCATGTGTACAGTGTGGTCATCACATTCAAAATGACTGAATGAGTAGAGCAACAAATGCAAACTTTGCGTTAAGCTTGAACATTCTTCCATGGAAACTATTCAGATGAGCCAGAAGGCCACAGCTATGGGCAACTGGTGATTGGTGGCTGCATGACAAGAACATGCCTGTTTATGTATCAGGTCTCGTGCCAAGTTTTTTTGAGAAACATCACATCACCCAGGTGACTCAGCCCCCTTTCAGCCCAGATTTGACCTGCTGCAACTTCTGGCTTTTCCCAAAACTAAAATCACCTTTGAAATAGAGGAGGCTTCAGACCATCAATGAGATTCAGGAAAATACGACAGGGCAGGTGACAGCAATTGAGAGAACTGAGTAAGATCCCAAGGTGCCTATACTGAAGGGGACTGAGGTGTCATTGTCCAATGTACAATGTTTCTTGTATCTTCAATTTACTTGTTTATCTTCAATAAATGTCTCTATTTTTCAATTTATATGACTAGATACTCTCTGGACAGCCCTCATACATGAAACTACTATACAACCCAGCAATTGGACTTTAGGAATTTATGAGAGAAAAATGAAAATATACGTTCATACAAAAACCTGTACACGAATGGTCATAGCAGCTGTATTTGGAATAGCACAAAACTGCTACCGAAACACATGTTCTTTAATGGGTGAATGGTTAAACAAACTGGTGCATCCATGTCATGAGTTTTCAGCAATGAAAAGAAACAAACACTCACATATGTTCAACAACTTGAATGGATCACCAGAGAATTACGCTGAATGAAAAAACTCAATTCTAAAAGACCACAAACTGTACGATTCCATTTATAAAATGTTCTTGAAATGGAAAAATTATAGAAATGGAAAACAGATCAATAGTAGCCAAGGGTTGAGGGGCTGAGGCTGAAGTAGGTGAGACTGTCAAAAGGATCAGGAAGGATCTATGTGCTGATGAAAATATGCTGCTCCTTTTATCAGTGTGAATATTGTGATATTGTACTAGAGTTTTGTAAGATGTTACCATGTGGGAAACTGGGTTAAAGGTGCACAGGATCTCTAAACATTCTTACAACTGTGTGAATGTATAATCATCTCAAAATAATGCTTGATTAAATACTTGGTAATTAGTTATTAATCCCAAATAGATTTTGCTATTCAATATATTAATTTAACACTTAATTCCTAGATCAAGTTAGCAGAAAATTTTTATAGAGGAACCTGGCTTTACTTTTGGTAAATATTTTTATTGGATCATTTTATCATCTGGACTAGTGGGTCAAATGAGCTAAAAGGCATGTACAGAAGAAGAAATATTAAATATTATTATACGTAGATATTGTGAATGATCAAGAGAGTAAATTAAAAGTAGTTTTGATGATACAAATCCATCATGACTATGGCTGTGGGGCAACTGATTGGAGATTATATATATACATATACACACACACATATATATATATGTCTAACACCACTAATATTTGCAAATCTCAATTTCATGTAGAAAGAAATAAAATAAGAAAAATTAAAATAAAATTACTAAAGCACAATATTTATCCAGAGGTTATTTATTTGACAGCTATGACTATTAAAAATTCAGAAAGGCACATAAAAACAAGTAAATATTTCTAAGAAGCCAAGAAATGTCAGTAAGTTCATACAATAAAGCACAAGCATTTGGCTTAGGTCATTACTTTATTCATTTAATTTTATTTCAGTAAAAATTTTAAATAGCTTTGTGACTTGATGTGTTAGAAATAGAAAATTAGAACCTGTGAGTGTATATAAATGCAAATTGAGGATATTCTTCAAGGATAGTGGTTATTTTGGGAGAAAGAATCAAATTGTTATGTGGGGTTTGTAAAAGTGTAAAGAGAAACATAATTTTTATTCTATATGAATGAGATGGTAGTTTTGAAATTTTAACCAGTCTGCCTTTTTATTACAATATTAGCTTAAAAAAGAATAAATCAGAAAATAGAAATAAAACTTGAAAAGTACTCCAAAAAAATTGTATTGCAAAAGGTAAGATGATTATTCCGACAAAGTAGAAACACTAAGAACCCAAGAGAATAAAAGACAATTGACAATTTCTTATTAAGGATAATTAATCATTGAACAGTGTCAGGTCATTTCAAATGGTGTGCTGGTAGTTTAATTTTTGTTCTAATACAAAACCCAGGTTAAAACTTTGTGAGAGGAATTCTAACTATGACATGGTGTACAAGGCTTCACTAGGAGTGTCAGCTGACTCCTTTTTCCACCAGGGGAAGTACAGGTTAGGGCAGAAAAACAATCACTCGTGTTAGTAATAACGCAGTAACTTAATGGAGTCAAATGATAAGGGTAGCTACATTTAAAATCAGTTGCAGTTTGGCCTTGGCATTTTATTGCACTATTTTTTCCCCTATGAAGTAAGGTCATAAGCATGAGTTTTTACAAAGCTTGGCAAGGACATAGCTAGTTTTTTACTCCATTTAGCTAAAGTGTTTTCTGACAAGTAAATTTCTGTATTTCCTTAGATATAACAACTTTATGAAAGGTTTCTGTAGAAACAAAATATAAAAAGTAACCTATTTTTCTTTTCTGTAATAACATCTGGTCAAATAACAGTTTTTCTGTAGCCTAGAGCATTGCTGTAATATTGGCTAAGTCGGTTTGCTGACTTTGGGCACCATAAAATCCTGGAAGCAATGTTACTCCCTTAAATCTTGGAATTCGTTGGAATTTGTTGGAAATGCCTATTTGGGTATGAAACAGGAAGATTTTACTGTGCAAATCCAGAAAAGGCCAATCCCAAAGAACAACAAGAAAAAAAAAAACGAAAGCAAGTTTTGTCTGTGTTAGACCATTATGCTCTTCAGATATCATTGCTAATGATTTATTTAATTTGGGAAAGAAAAAAGTCAATTCTTAAAAAAAAAAAACTGTGCCAAAATAGGATTCAATTCTTCCTGTGAAAGTAATAGAAATAAAAAGTCAATCTAGTAGATTGCAGTAAGCAAAATCCAAAAGGCTTTCATTATTTTTTATTTTCAGGAACTAAGCTTTTGTCTGACAGGCTAGTTATAGAAAAATTATATTTCAATATTATGGCCCAAGATATAAAGAAAAATATCTGAATCTCAAAGGGGAAAAAAATCTTTTTTTTTTTAAGTAAATAGTATTAGAACAACAACAACAAAAACTTGCTGCCAACGAAGCGTGCTATATCCTGTAGAGACAAGAAGTCTGAGAAATAAATGTGACACTGTGGACTGATCAAACCATGTTCAAATGCAGAGGAGGTATATAATAAGAACTGAGTTGATGGTCTCTTTAGCTTTCTGATCTTTCTGAAGACTGTTCTTTTATGGAGATTAAAGGAAAGCATTTATTATAATTTTATTCCATCTAAAAACAATGGTGTCATCACCATTTTAAATGCTAGATTTACAGTGAAACTCTCCATAGCACTATATATAGATTAATAATATAGTTTTCACACATAGAAAGCTTTCAAGCTGTAACTATAATTCTTAGCTATCTTAAAGCTAATTACTTCTCTACAATGTTTACTTGTATGTTAAGCTGTTTATATGAAGGCCAATATGCATACTTTTGCAGTTTATTTTATTACATATCAATATATTTTATTGTTTTTGCTACTACAGTTTTTTCTGCTTTCCCTCTCTCTGCCCTCCTCCACCCAGGGAGGAGGCACTCCCTGACCCCTTCCTCAGTCAATTCCTACATTGTTGTCTGTCCATGTCACCCATACATATTCTTTGGCTTATCCTTTCACCATCTTTCTTCCAGTTCCCACTTCTTCCCTCCACCAGCTGTCAGTCTGTTTCATGTATCTATGCTTCTGTTTCTATTTTGTTCATTAGTTAATTGTGTTCATTAGATTCTACAAGTGAGATCATGTGGTATTTGTCTTTCACTGACTGGCTTATTTCACTTAGCATATTCTCCAGGTCTACCCATGCCATTATAAAAGATAAGAGTTCCTTCTTTTTTACTACCGCGTAGTATTCCATCATGTAATTGTACTACAGATTTTTTGATCCACTCATCTACTGATGGGCACTTAGGCTGTTTCTGGACTTGGCTATTGTTAATAATGCTGCTATGAACATGGAGGTACATATATTTTTTTGTATTGGTATTTTGGGACTTTTACAATAAATTCCCAGAAGAACTGCTGGTTCAAAGGGGAGTTCCACTTTTAATATTTTGAAGATAATCCATATCATTTTCCACAATGACTGCCTCAGTCTGCATTCCTACCAGCGGTGCATTAGGGTTCCCTTTTCTCCACATCCTCGCCAACACTTTGTTGACAATTTTGCAGTTACTTTTGACAGAAAGTGATTCACACATGGCCATATTAAGGTATATAAGTATGGCCAGTGAGATAGGATGAGCTTCACAAGCCACAATGCCAGATGATTCCTTTGCTTTAGGATTTGGATTATTTCACTCTGGTACCTACACTTTGCTGTACCCCTCCAAGTCTCTGATACTGAAAGCTCTGTTTCTACAATCTCTAGTCCCAGCTAACCCAAATCAAATGGTTATTACTGAGATTGAACAAACTCTCTAAGGGCAACCACTTATCTCCCTACACAGGCAACTAAACTTTTTAGTTGAGACCACTAATCTACACTAGGGCAACTTGGACACAGAATGTGAAATTCATGTTGGTCAGATAAGCATTCATTATTTAAATTTCAGAAATGTTGGTAGCAACTCCTCTATTTCTTGTGCCCTGAAAACACACTGACTCCTCTACTCTCCTTCATCCTCCCTGACAATAACTCAAGTTTAATAGATGGCACATAATGGAGTTTTAATAAATAGTTTTTGAATGAATGAGTGAATGAATGAATGAAAGCACTATATCCTATGTAATCACATTTTGAGAAATCTTGAATGTGTCACTTTATTAACTTTTTTTATATTGAACTTACTTAAAGCATTTTATGAAAATTTTGAATGGTAGAAGACAGTGTATAAATAAAAAAATATAAGTCTCCTTTCTATTGTACCACAGAAGTCAGATACTACTACTGTCACATATCTTTCTACTCATAGTCAAAGTATACATATATATTTTTTCAAATAAATTCACCATTGTTTTTACAAATGATATTTTGTTCTATAGTTCTAAATCTTAATTTTTATTTAACAATACATTTTGTAAATTATATCACCTTCATTTTTATATAACTAGATAATATTTCAATGTATGAAATATGTAATAGTTTTTGAGTTCTATTTTAAAAATTAGAACACAGAGAAGAAATGAGTAAGGCAAATCTCAGTTTTATAAAATGACTCACTCAAAGTGTTCAATAGTTTTTTCCTTAGTCTTCAGTGACCTTGGGCATCTGGGTAAAGATCTTAGAAAAACAGAACAAAGAACAATAATAGAAACAAAAAAGAAAATGAGGAAAAAGAGGTCCTTTTTTATTTGAACCTCTAAGAAATAAACTTCTGTTTTATATTCTCTATAACCTATTTTGTGGCAAGAAATAAGAAAAAAAAGCTGAAACATCACTTTATTTATCTAGGACTTGGGAGCAGGAATTACTAATGATGGAATGAGTAAAGGGAGAGGTAAAAGTCTGAAGATCAAAGTAGCACGCACAAACTTGACAAGAGAGAGCTCTTTGATTTCATGTCAACTAATATTTCCTGAGTGATTACTGTAGGCAAGATGCTTACTTGCTTTTAATCTAGAAAGACAAATGACAATTCAGCACAACATATGCTCACTCCCAGGTGAGTGATTACGGACTATAATTGCTAAAGGAGTCTGTTGGAAATATTCACACTACATGTGGCTTCCTTCTCAGGCCAAGGGGAAGTATTTGTGGTTTTTAATGGTTTGCCTCAGTCGGGGAGAATCTGGTGCTACTAAGTTGGAGAGTGTGCCTCCTCAGGATAATCATCTAGACAAGCTGATATGTCACACATGGTTCAATAATTTTTATGCATCTATTACACTATTATTCATATAAATCCTGAGATCTAGAGATTTTATGCACTTTGACAAAATAAGACAATTGAAAAACTCTTAAAAGTAATCATTTCTCAAAGAACTTTCTATTAAATAATCATCCTAGCTATAACCAGAAGTCCTTGCATAATATTTCATAAATTATATATGTTTATAAACACTAGTATGCATTTCCTCTCCTATTTGGCAATATAGTTTGGTAGGAAAAGCATGGTTTTGGGGATCAGATAAGCCTATGTTCATATACAAGTTAAACTCCTTGGCAGGGTCATTTCTGAAAAGTTTCTCCTGGTTTCAGTTCTCAGTATTGTTGTAAGAAGTAAATGAGGTAACATGTACAAAAGTTTTGCTGAGTTAAAAAAGCAAAACAAACATATGTAATGATACATATATGAAATTATCAAATGTATATTTGATATTATATCAATTATTTATTCAATACTCTAAAACTACTATTTAATATATTAATTTATATTATAATATTCCTATACTAATTTATATAAGTAATTATATATTACATTACTACTTCCAAAAATTTAAGTTGAAAAAGTCTGGTACAGGTTAAAGCTAAGAATAAGGAAATGATTTTACTTTTACAACTATTTGTACAATATATTTTGCTTTAACATCATTGTACAATCATGTTATTATAAGAGATTTAAAAATCATTTAATTCTGATTACTTTCCTAGGATACATACAGATAAAAATTTGTTGCTATAGTCTTTTTATTCCCCAATTAAATTTCACCATTCTTCAGTGGGTCTTCTCTTTCTAGACCAGATCAGTGTCTGGTTGTAATTTGCTTAAATCTCTCTCTACCACTCACAAATAATCATCAGTTTCTACCACTAGGGCATCTTCTTTAAAGCCAATCTCTTGATAACCATAGAGGAGCCACAGCATTGGCATATTTAGTTGTTTAATCTGTACATGACATAGTAAAGAAGCCAAGAAAGCCATTAAAGATAATTGGTAAGAATTATTATAGCATTTGAGAAATGCTGCCTTTAGAAATGTTTGTGTTTTGTAGTTTTTGTTTGTTTGCTTGTTTGTTTATATTCAGCAAGGAAACCAAATTCAAAGTGTAACCCAGGGAAAGGTCACAACCAACAGCAATACCACATAGGGAAAAATAAGTTTCCTCTAAAAAAGTCTATTGCTTGGAGGGATCTCTTTTATAAACTATTATGTTTTCTGTATTAATATTAGGTAGTTCTGTGCAAGTAAGGTCAGCATATGCTTGAGACATAAAAGTGTAATTGATAAATCCTTCTTCATGCATTAAAATACCCCTCGCAAATGGAGAGACCAAGAAAACTTTGATATTGTTATTGATATCCATGATATTAAAAAGTAAACATTAAAATATTATTGGGTCACAGTTCATTAAAATATTATATGAACTGTGTAGTGCTCAAAGGCAAAGAATGTACAAAGCGAGCTAATGAAGTGTGATATGCAGAGCAGGCTGTCACAGAGATGTACCAACCCAGCATTTACTTCCAGTAATGGTAGACTAGGTAATTTGGTTCAATCTTCCAAACAGAACAATTAGCTGAAAAGTTGGACAATATATTTGAGTTGTTTGAAGGCAGTGGAAAGCTTTAAAAGTAGTATAGATCTATAGAGTTTGGATCTAGCAGAAGAAAGAAACTTAGAAAGGTAAGCCTTATCTTTGGGGCTGCTTTTCTTGTAGAGTTAGCTGCTGATACCATAAAAGGTAGCAGAGAAACTAAGAGGCTGAGCAGGACTGTTGACAAATGGTAGATGTCAGAGTGACAAATAATTAGAATCCAAAGGCACCCCAAGGAAGGATGATGTAGTAAATGTCCTAGGCTTTTAGATTAAACCCTGAGGACTATAAACTAAAAGAATGGATAAATTGACAATTAACTAGCACTAAAAAGGAAGGAGAACCAGTTTCAAATTATTTCAGTCCGTAATAGAGTTATTATGATCTGGCATATCTAGTACCCATAGTAGCCTTCCAGATGTAATTATTAATTCCTTCTAGAGGGAAAAGATCAATAATTATAGTCTACAAGATTTCATTTGCAATGTCTCAACTAATTCAGAAATAACCAGGAACATGAGAATTCAAAGCCACAAGACCAAAAGAACAACAAACAATAGAAACATTAGAAAACTTAAGAGTATCAGATACCCTTAACTATATACCCAAACTATAATTTAATGTGTTCAATGAAACAAAGAGACAAATTTAAGAATTTCAAGAGCAAAATAGCTATCTTTACAAGGCTTAATGGAAATTCTAGAAGAGCAAAAACACAGTACCTAATATTAAGACTTTAATATAATGGTTTAAATGACATTAGACAAAGTTTAGGAAGGAATTAGTACACGATAAGTCAGAAAAAGTAAATAAATTGAAATTCAGATAAGAAAGGATGCCAAACACAGAGGAGAGCATAAGAAAGGGGATACTGTAGAAAGGTCTACTGTAAAGTATAATTGGAGTCCCAGAAGGGGATGAGAGACAGAAGGTGAAAGTTTAAAAGTATAATTGACTAAAAATTTCCCCAAACTGACAAAGACATCAAAGCGCAGGTACAAAAATTTCCAGGAATTTCCAGATATAAAGAGAATAACACTAAAGAAACATCATAGAAAAATGACTGAAAATCAAAGGCAAAGAAAAAGCACTCTGGATCACAAAGGAGCAACAGTGCGATGATCAGTTAACTTCTTGTCAGAAATCATGTCAGCCGACCAGCAATGAAATGTCATGTGAAGTGAACAGTTATCTACTTTCAACATACTGAAGATATGCCTTATCCAGCAAAACATCTTTCAAATCAGAAAGTGAAATAGAGATATTTTCAAATAAATAAAAACAGAGACCATATACCACCACCAGCCACAGATGAAACAAAATACCATAAGTTGTTTGTTTGTTTTTTTTTCCAGATAGATGCCAAGTGTTCCCCAACAGAAGTTTGGAGATTCAGAAAGAAAAATTTGAAAAGCTTTCTGAGTGATCTTAAATGCCTAAAATAAAAATGTCCTATAGGGTAAAATATGCAGAGAGTTTATATCAAAGAATAACATATCAATTACAAATAGGGCAAATGGAGTTAAAGTACTTTAAATGTTTGCATTGACTGAGAAGAGGTAAAACTACTAATTTATACTAGATTTTAATAAGAATACATGCTGTAATCTGGAAAGATATTCTCAAAGTGTGGTCCACAGGTCTAAGAAGTCCCCAAGACCCTTTCAGTGAGTCTATAAAGACAACATTATTTTCATAATAATATATTATTTGTCTTTTTAACTGAGTTGGCATTTGATCTTATTGAACAGAAGTCATAGTGTATAAAATTGCTGGCTTCATAGCCCAAATCAGGGCAATAACATTATACTACTAGTTTTCATTGTATTTTTTTATGTTAGGGGGTCAGCATTTATTTTCTCTAAAAATCCAGATAAGAAATATTTTTTTATGTTAGGGGGTCAGCATTTATTTTCTCTAAAAATCCAGATAAGAAATATTTTTTTATGTTAGGGGGTCAGCATTTATTTTCTCTAAAAATCCAGATAAGAAATATTTTTTTATGTTAGGGGGTCAGCATTTATTTTCTCTAAAAATCCAGATAAGAAATATTTTAGGGTTTGCAGGCCATACAGTCTCTGTCTCAACTATTGAACTCTGTAGTTGTAGTGCAAAAACATCAGTAGACAATATGTTAATAAATTGGGCATAGCTGTAGTTCAATAAAATGTTACTTTTTAAAAAGTAGCTGTGGGTTAGCTTTGACTTGTAGGCCGTAGTTTGTTGACCTCTGTCCTATGGAGGCTTGGACAGGAAAAACAAGTAACACAAACACACGCAGGCTTACTTAAGAATGCCTTTGTTGAAGCAGTAGAAATTAGTAATCTTATTTAAGCTTCACTCTTGCATACACACTTCTCAGTAATATTTGTGACATAATGGGAAGTAAGCATAGAGCATTTTGTCTGCATGCTGAAGTATGATGATTATCTTGAGGAAATGCAATTATGCGATTGCATCATTTGTGAACTGAACTAATCGTTTCTTCATGGCAAGCCATTGCTATTTGAAAGAACAATGAACAGATAACTACAGCTATTTAGATTTTGAAATTTGGTGGACTAGCTGATGCAACATGAAGGGAAATCTTATAAGGGATTTGGGGAAAATTTGTCTTTGCTATTAAAAAGACACCTGAATAGTTGCTCTTCCTTCACTGAACACTATCCTCCGTGGATGTGATGCTCAGATCTGTGACTACCATCTCGTAAGGTAGAAAGTGGCTTATCTGAGAACAAGGCCGACCACATCTTAAGCGACACATGGTGTAATAAGTTGACAGCATTGCGATACAAGGTTGACTACCCCACTTTTGTCAGGTCATTAATTTATCTATTTACCTCCCATACATTGACTATATGCCAGGTACAGGGAGAAACGGCAGTTTTTCATCTCCTAGAAGATAAGTTGTAATAGGGAAGATAGAGAATGAACTTGCCAGTAGGTGTATGAGGGGAATTCAGAGTGCTATGGAAATGTGACCTAATCCAGAGTGCAATGAATGGTTTTCTGAAAGAATGAAAAGCGTAAGCTAAATCTGAAGGATGAGAAAGAGTTGGCTAGAATAAAGAATAGCGAAGAGTTTCCAGAAAAAAATTTGATGTACGTAAAGTATAAGAGAGCAGAGAATACATGCTAAGAAGTTAAGGGAGGTCCGTGTTCCTGCAGCACAAAGGACAAGGGGTGGCAATCACAGAGGCTGAGGAACTGGTCGCCCTGCAATCTTAGAAAGGTATGGGCTGTATTAGAGGTTTTCGACTTTATCTGAAAGTATACACAAGTTTATTGAGGTTGTAAAGCTGGCCCTTGACATTTTCAGATTAGCATTTTGAAAAGATCATTCTGGTTGTAATGTGGAGAATGGATTAGATTGGGGCCAACCTGGGAGCCGAGACCTCAGTAAAGAGGCACACAGCAGTGTACGGGAGAGATGAAGGGGCTCTCAGTCAGACAGTGGCAGTGGCATTGAAACACGGAAATGTGCTGTACTTTGCCATGTATAATATGCACTGTTTTGCCCAAATTTTTGAGGGAAAAATAAGAATGCCCATTATACATGGGTAGTATTAATTCTGTATCTATATAAATATTTTTAATTCTGTTATTTCTGCTTACGTATTAGAAGTGTAACTCTAGAAAGCGATAACGATATCCGTATGCAAAATAATACCCTGGAATACGATAATCGGTTTTGTTTCTAAATATAAATAAATAAAAAAGTGAAGTAAAAATTAAAATGAGAGACTTTTTTTCCTGAAAGTTTGGGCCAAAAATGTGGGTGTGCATTATACACAGCAAAATACAGTAGCTAGTTAGCAGTGCAGTGAATGTGAGGTTTGAGCAAGTATCTGAATGGTGCTTAAGAGTCGGCTAGGAAAAAGGATGGAAGGAATTTTCGACAGGCTTTCTTTTCGGGGGTCAGGACGGGAAGTGAGCACATGTAAAATGTTGTAAAACGAGTTCCAGGTTAAAATTAATGTACTTTTAACTTAATTTCATAACATGTTTGATACTTTTATACATCCCAAATTTTGTCCATCTATAATTTGTATTCTTTCCAAAGGAAAAGTTTTAATGCCTTTTCTTGTTTGGCCAAAAATGTAATAGTACTCAGTAAAGTATCTTTGCAGGACACATGATTTACAAACTTATAATCTTTTACGTAATTCTCTTCAGTTAGTTAAAATACATGGTTAATTGGTGTAATTGTATGATTTACTCCTCCTGGCTATCCGTGCTTTTTCATACAGGGTACTAGACAATATCCCTCAGATATTTTTAAAGAAATTCAAAGCGAATCATACATCAAAGCCAGCTATATATTTTTATGCACTTGTTTCTATTAGTTCTTCAATAGTTTGTTCCAATCATAAGTTAAAGGATCTATATTTAGATAATTTCTGACTTCTGACCCAGTAATTAGAGATTGCTTATTTTATTCCTCTTAAATAAATACCAAAAGATAATATATATTCTCAAAAACTAAAAGCACTTCATGCAAAAACAGTCTTCAATACATCAGACTACTTTACTAATGGAAGACAGATTTTACTGAAAGTAACCATGTAATATATAATTCAATTCCATTTAACTGAAATAAATAAAGCTTCTTTGGATGCTCACTGAAACTATAACAGTATTAAGTAATCTAAGCTATATGTTATTTTATTTAGAAATGTAAATATTTGTGCCCCTGTTAGATATAACAAGAAGACTCAAAAGCAAATCCTATGTTATTTCTTGGTCAAATCACTTTATTTTAACAAATAGTAATTAAATTGAGTATTATTTACCTAAGTCAAAACGTTATTATTACATTTTGTTGTTCCAAAACCTTCAAGATTTTCACATCTATTTTGGAAACTATAAAATATTTTCTTAATGCAATCTTTTTATAATTTTTCAAATTGTTATTCTATTACAGTTGTTCCAAATTTTCCCCTTTGCCTTCCTTTACCCATCCCAAAACCCCACTCCCACAGTCAATTCCCACACTGTTTTCCATGTTTGTGGGTCATTCATATGTGTTCGTTGACTAGTCCCCTCCTCTCTTTCCTCTGGTCACTGTCAGTCTGTTCCATGTGTCCATGCCTGTGGTTCTATTTTGTTCGTTAGTTATTTTGTTCATTAGATTCCACTTATAGGTGAGGTCATATGGTATTTGTCTTTTTTTGGTATATTTTATTGATTATGTTATTACAGTTGTCTCATTTTTTTCTCCCCTTTATCCCCTCTACCCTGTACCCCATCCCATTATCCCTTCCCCTTAGTTCACATCTATGGGTTGTACATATCAGTTCTTTGGCTTCTCAATTTCTTATACTATTTGTAACCTCCCCCTATTTATTTTTTTTGTTTGTTTTGTCATCATTTTCCCTCCACTACTTTCCCCAGCCCCACCTACCCTCACCTCCCATCCTCAATCCTTCCCCCATTTGGCTTTGTTGATGCATCTTTATGCATGTTCCTTGATGACCCTTCCCCTCCTTTTCTCCTATTATCCCCCTCTCTCCACTCCTCTGGTTACTGTCAGTTTGTTTTCTATTTCAATGTTGTTGGTTATATTTTGCTTGCTTGTTTGTTTCATTGATTAGGTTCCACTTATAGGTGAGATCATATGGTATCTGCATGGCTAAAGAAAACATCAGCAAAATGAAAAGGGAACCAACTGTATGGGAAAATATATTTACCAATGATACCTCAGAAAAGGGTTTGACCTCCAAAATATATAAAGAACTCACACGACTCCACTTTAGGAAGACAAACAATCCAATTAAAAAATGGGAAAAGGACCTGAACAGACACTTCTCCAAGGAGGTATTTGTCCTTCACCAATGGGCTTATTTCACTTAGCATAATGCTCTCTAGCTCCATCCATGTTGTCACAAAAGGTAGGAGTTCCTTCTTTCTTTCTGCTGCATAGTGTTCCATTGTGTAAATGTACCACAGTTTTTGATCCACTCATTTACTTATGGGCACTCAGGCTGTTTCCATTACCTGGCTATTGTATATAGTGCTGCTATTAACATAGGCATGCATAAGTTCTTTTGAACTGGCATTTCAGGATTCTTGGGGTATAAACCCAGCAGTGGAATCACTGGGTCAAATGGCAGTTCCATTTTTAGTTTTTTGAGAAAATTCCATACTATTTTCCACAAAGGTTGCACCAGTTTGCATTCTCACCAACAGTGTCGTAGGGTTCCCTTTTCTCCATATTCTCACCAGCACTTGCTCTGTGTTGATTTATTAATGATAGCCATTCTGACCTGTATGAGATGATATATCATTGTGGTAATTTGCATCTCTCTGATGGTTAGTGATGTTGAGCATCTTTTCACGTGTCTAAGGGCCATCTGTATGTCCTTGGAGAAGTGTTTATTTATGTCCTTTGCCCATTTTTTTTATTGGATTGTTTGTCTTCCTGGTGTTGAGTTGTATGAGTTCTTTATATATTTTGGAGATTAAACCCTTGTCTGATGTACCATTGGCAAATACGTTCTACCATATGGTTGGCTCCCTTTTCATTTGCTGATGTTTTCTTTAGCTGTGCAAAAGGTTTCTAGTTTGATGCAGTCCTATTTGTTTATTTTTTCCTTTATTTCCCTTGCCCTAGGAGATATATCAGCAAATATATTGCTACATGGGATATCTGAAATTTTCCTGCTTATGTTTTCCTCTAGGACTTTCAGCATTACATAGCTTAATGTTTAAGTATTTTATTCATTTTGAGTTTGTTCTGGTGTATAGTGTAAATTGGTAGTCTAGTTACATTTTTTGCATGTACCATTCCGGTTCTCCCAATGCCATTTTAAAATTTAAAAAAAAAATTTGTTTGCCAACACCATTTATTGAAGAGGTTATTTTTGCTCCATTGTATACTCTTGCTCCCTTTGCCAAATATTAATTGATCATAGAAACATGGGTTTATATCTGGGCTCTCTGTTCTGTTCCATTGATCTATGTGTCTATTCTTATGCTAGTACCAGACTGTTTTGATTACAGTGACCTTGTAATGTAGTTTGATATCAGATATTCTATTCTTTATCAGGATTGCTGAGGCTATTTGGAGTCTTTTTTGGTTCCATGTAAACTTTTAAAATATTTGTTCTAGATCTGTGAAATATGTCATTGGTGTTTTAATAGGAATTGCATTGAATCTATAGATTATTTGGGTAGTATGGACATTTTACTGATGTTAATTCTTCCAATCCATGGACACAGTATATATTTCCATTTATTTGTATCTTCTTTAATTTCTTTCTTTGGTGTTCTATAGTTTTCAGAGTACAGGTCTTTTACCTCCTTTGTTAAATTTATTCCTAGGTACTTTATTTTTCTGGTTGCTATAGTAATGGGATTTTTTTTTCCTAGTTTCTCTTTCTGATAGTTCATTGTTGGTGTACAAAAATACCATCAATTTCTGAATATTGACTTTGTATCCCACTATTTTGCCAAATTCATTTATCGGATTGAGTAGTTTTTGGTGGAGACTATAGGGTTTTCAATGTACACTATCATGTCACCTGCAAATAATGACAGTATTACTTCCTCCTTTCCAATTTAGATGCCTTTTACTTCTTTTTCTTGTCTGATCACTGTGGCTAGAACTTTCAGTACCATGCTGAATAAGAGTGGTGAAAGCAGACACCGTTGTCTTGTTCCTGATCTTAAGGGAAAAGTTTTTAGTTTTTGCCTATTGAGTATAATGTTGGTTGTAAGTTTCTGATATACAGATTTTATTATGTTGAGTTATATTCCTTCTCTTCCCCCATTACTGAATGTTTTTATTATAAATGGGTGCTGGATGGCTTTGGTTTGGAAGTCTATTTTCTCTGATATAGTATTGCCTCTGTAGATACTTTATTCTGAGGTGGTCTCATATAGACATCATATGTGCGTGTCATGTATCTTATCCATTCAGCTACCCTATGTCTTTTGACTGGGGCATTTAATCCATTTACATTTAAGGTTATTATTGGTAGGTACTTATTCCTTGCCATTTTTATATTACCTGTGTTTCTCTCTCTCTCTCTCTCATTCTATTTCTTCTCTTTTTTATAGCCGTTTCTTTAGCATCTCTCACAGTGCTGGCTTGGTGGAGATGTACCCTTTTAGCCTTCTTTTATCTGGGAAGCTTTTTATTTAACCTTCTATTTTAAATGAAAGTCAAGCTGTCTATAGGAGACCCACTTCAAAGCAAGCAACCTGCATGGGTTGAAAGTGAAGGGATAGAAAAACTATTCCAAGCAAATGGACACAAAAAGAAAGGTGAGGTAGCAATACTTATATCAGACAAAACAGACTTCAAAACAAAAACCATAAAAAGAGACAAAGAGGGTCACTACATAATACTTAAGGGAGTAATCCAAGAGGACTATATAACCCTGGTAAACATATATGCATCCAGATCGGAGAACCTAAATATATAAAGAAAATCTTGCAGGTCTTAAAGAAAGATACTAACAACAACACAGTCATCAAAGTAGGTTTTAACACTCCACTGTCAACAGTGGATAGATTTTCCAAACAAAGAATCAACAAGGATACTGTGTCACTGAATGACGCTCTAGTCGGGGATGCCCAGCCCACAGCCCACAAGCTGCAGGTGGCCCAGGATGGCTATGAATGCAGCCCAACACAAAATTGTAAATTTACTTTAAACTTTTTTTTTGCTCATCGGTTTTCATTAGTGTTTGTGCATTTAATGTGTGGTCCAAGACAGTTCTTCTTCTTCCACTATGGCCCAGAGATGCCAAAATCTTGGACACCCCTGCTAGATCAAATGGACTTCATTGATATATATATATATATATATATATATATATATATATATATAAACTTTCACTGCAAAGAAGCAAAATATACATTCTTTTCAAATGCACATGGAACATTTTCAAAGATAAACCACATGGTAGGGCAAAAAACAAGCCTTGACAAATTAAAAAATATTGAAATCATATCGAGCATCTTCTCAGATCACAATGGCTTGAAACTAGAAACAAACCTCAAGGAAAAAATCAAAAAGTATTCAAATACTTGGAGACAATAACATTATTAAATAATGAATGGGTTAACAATGAGATCAAGGAAGAAATCAAAAAGTATCTGGAAATAAATGAAAATGAACACACAACAACCCAAAACCTATGGGACACAGTGAAGGCAGTCCTGAGAGGGAAGTTTATAGTAACGCAGGCCTACCTAAAGAAGATTGAGAAACTGCAAATAAATGTCCTAACCCTACACCTATAAGAACTAGAGGAACAACAACAAACAGAGCCCAGAGCGAGTAGAAGGAACAAAATAATCAAGGTCAGAGCAGAATTAAATGACATAGAGACTAAAAGAACAATTCAAAGCATCAATAAATTCATGAGCTGGTTCTTTGAAGAGATAAACAGAATGGACAAACTTTTAACCAGAGTCATCAAGATAAAAAGAGAGAAGACCCAAATAAATAAAATCAGAAATGAAAGAAAAGTCACAATAAACGCCATAGAAATACAAAAGATTGTAAGATATTACTATCAACAACTATATGGCAAGAAATTGGACAACCTGGACAAAAAGGACAAATTTCTAGAAATGTACAATCTTCCAAAACTGAATCAAGAGGAAACAGAAGCCTGTATAGACTGATAACAACTTGTGAAATTGAAACAGTAATCAAAAAACTCCTGGCATAGAAAGGCCCCGGACCAGATGGCTCACACAGAAATTTCACCAAACATTTAGGGAAAAGCTAACTCCTATCCTTCTTTAACTATTAAAAAAAATTCAAAAAAAGGGTAAACTCCCAAACTCTGTTTATGAAGTATTCTCCTAATTCTAAAACCAGCTAAAGACACAACAAAGAAAGAAAACTACAGGTCAATATCTCTGATGAACATAGATGCTAAAATCCTCAACAAAATATTAGCAAACTGGATTGAGCCATACATTAGAAAGATCATACACCATGATCAAGTGGGATTCTTCCAAGGGATGCAAAGATGGTACAATATTTGCCAATCAATAAATGTAATATACCACATAAACAAAATGAAGGACAAAAACCACATGATCATATCAACAGAAGCTGGAAAAGCATTTGATAAAATTCTTAATGTAATCTTGTGTCATGTTTATTAAACTTTTTATGTAAATTGAGGTTATATAAAAACTGTCATTAATGAAATGGTTACATTTCTCTCCAGAAATTCTTCTTTCATGTAGGGAAATTGAAATCTTAGTTTCATAGGGAGATGAAATATAATTCCACTGAAATCCTAACTTAGAAAAATTATTTTATTCAAGGACTTCAAATCATAAACTAATATTTATACAGTAAACAAATTCATGAGTTAATCCATTTAGTCAAAATATATATATTCCACCCATCAAATGAAAGTGGGATTCCCTTCATCCATCTTGTTGCTGTGCTCAATCCATCAGGGAGTGAAGAAGATTGACTTAACTTCTGGGCCATCCTTACCATAATAAGGCTCTTTCTCTTCGGGGTTCTATCTTATTGTGCATGTTATCCCATTGTATTCTTCCCTTTGGTGCCCTTGGGATAAATTTCCACTCCTTCTCCTTGGAAGTCCATCACAATATCAGCTACTGGAGCTGAGTCGACAAGCGCATTCTGGGCCTATGCAGTTTATGTGTCCTGTTTTATCTCTTTGGGGTTTAGAATTCTCTGAGGCTTTGTTCTGAAATTCCTTGCTATCTGGTCAGTTCCTTGAAGCTTTAACAGAATGGGTTTCGCTTTTGTCTCCTGCATCTTTATTTCAGAATTGGTTTAAATAACCGAGGTCATCATTACAACAGTGCCACCATCGCCAAAATTGAATCACTTTTTGCCTTTTTTCCCACACTACCAGTTCTGCGCAAGCCACTGTTATATCTTTGTGGGATTATCACACTACTTTTTAACTGGTCACTGATTTTATTGACTTTCGACACCAGCAGTCTATTCAAGAGGATAACCAAAATAATCCTGCAGAAACTTAAAGCAGATTGCGACTTCTCTGCCTAAACCTTCCAGCTTCCCATTTTAACTCTGGGTAACAACCAGGCCCTTAAAATCAGTCCATAGGCCTTTTCTCTGACATTTCAGACAGGCTCTGGCTTTCAGGCCTTAGTACTTGATATTCTGTGTGGCTGAACCGCTCTTTCTCCAGGTATCCTTATGGCTTATTTCTTCATGGCTTTCAGATATTTCAGAGCTATTTTAGTGACTTTCCTGAGTCATGCTACTTAAAATCACAATCCTCTATCCATCCTGGCAGTTCCTATGTCATTATCATTTATGATTCTTTCTCTGTAGCATTAGGGCATGCTCTGTATGTATTTATTTATTTTATGTGTCTCCTCACCTGAAAATCAACCATTAAATGGAGAAAATTTTGTATTTTTTTTAACTGCTCCATTTTTAGTGTCTAGACTAGCACCTGCCACAGAATCACTCTCAACAATTATTTGCTGAATAAATGATTCAATATTGACAAGAAAGAGTGGCAATTAGTGTATTAGCAGAGAAGAACACACTTCCATTAAAATGGCTGTATTATCAGCTTTTAAATGTCATCAGACAAAGCTCACCTACCTACTCCATTCACTGTCACAAAGGTTTTCTTTTATAGGATAATTGTTTTTCTCCCCTCCCCAAATAACTTAGAAAAACAAACCAGAAACAAATAAATAATCATAGTATATCTGTTATCTTAAAATAGAAAAATAATTCCTTAGCACTCCTCTTCCTTGCAAAATGAATCTACATTCAAGGTTTATGAACACAGAGAATCTTCCATTTCAAAAATAACTTTTAAAACTTGAGCATGTAATCAATTCACCTAGACCAGTCAACATGAAGCCTAACAAAGTAATGCTAAAAAGGAGTACTTCTAAAGCTTATAAACTATAACAAAGAAGCAGATAGAGACTATCTGTGTTTTTCTTTGATAAAATCTTTTCCCTCTCCAGTATGCATTCATTTTTCTGTATATTGGCTGTCTTTTATTTCTTGGTTCATTTTGCAAGTTCATTTTTTCCCCTTCCGTGGGTTTTCCCTTGCATCTAACAATGTTTTCTGAACATTCATCATGTATTTTATATCAGTTTATTCACTTCCCTCTGTTGTGTTATTTTAACTTCAATAGTCACTGAAAGACTTTCAGTTGAGGTGTCAGCATTAAAATAAAAGATTGAGGGTACTCTAAGGCAGAAATTGCCTAGATGCCCATGTAAATCACTTCTAAATTTCGCTGGAAGGGTTACCATAACTTTCACCTATCATTTGAAAACCTAATAATTTCAGATCATTTACAGTTCAGAAAAATAGAAGCTAGAGAAGGGAGCCACCATTTTATTTCATGATTAGTAAACATCTGTCTGTCGTCCAGTATCATGAGACCCTTTGCACATTATAGAGGGTGCACTCCAGGGATGCAGTTTTCCTTCAAGGAAAACTCCTCCAAAGAACTGCCTCATCTGCTGGGTTGACAACGTGAATACTCAGTAGCCCTTGTTGAAAGATAAGATTTATTAATAGAAAGAAGAATATATATAAATCCCTTTTAAGACATTGCTCCTGGATGTAAGTGATAATGTTTGAAAATTGGACAGAGAAAATAAAACCCCGAGACACAAGAAACAAAACCTTGAACAATCTAATAAAATTAGCTATTGCTAAGAAATGATGGCAATGTTTAGATAGAGCAGCAGTTGTGAAACTTTTAGAAACAATGAGCCTCAATGTGAGTGAATTGTTGTTCAAGATGTGGGAGAAAAGGGCTAGACCGTACAAAGTAAAGAGGTCCCCAAACCTTTCTTCGATTGTGTAAGTCCAGGTTGAAAGTTCTACTAAATAGACGATCACCTTTTTTATACCATTATTTCTAAACACCTTTTTTTCCCCTCCTTCCCACCATCTCTTTGCCTCTCCTTCCCCTTTGCCCTCTTCCTGTTTCCCACCTCTATTCTACCTTTTACACCTTCTTTCTTTTAGAAAAAAGCAAACAAAGGTACAGTACCGCTAGGAACCAAACAGTGTTCTAGGTGCTAGTGACACAAAAATGATTAACAAGATTTAGGCTGAGTAGGCACACACACAAACGAGTTGTAGATGTTAAAGGTGGCAGCAAACATGGATATTATTCATCCAGTCCTCATTTTACAGTTGATTATTTTGAATCTCTTACAGGTAGATGTCTGAGATCACTCCTTTAATTAAATGGTAAAAAATGTAGTACTACAGACCAAGACTTCTTACTCCTGGTCCTATCCATGTTTTTCCCTAAAGCATGCTGACTTTCAGTAAGAACTTTCCCCCTTAGCTGTCATCTAGCTCCCTATCTATGAGTCTGTTTCTATTTTGCTTGTTAGTTCAGTTTGTTTCTTAGATTGGCATCATATGGTACTTGTCTTTCACTGCCTGGCTTACTTCACTTAGCACAATGTTCTCCAGGTCCATCCATACTGTTGCAAAGGGTAAAATTTCCTTCCTTTTTTATGGATGAGTAGCATTCAATTGTGTAAATGTCCCATAGTTGTTTTATCCCCTCATCTACTGACAGACACTTGTGCTGTTTCCCTATCTTGGCGATTGTAACTAACACTGCCATGAACCTAGGGGGGGCTTATGTTCTTTCAAATTAGTGTTTTGGGTTCCTTCAAATATATTCACAGAAGGGGGATTGCAAACAACCCAATTAAGAAACGGGCAAAGGACTGGAATAGACACTTCTCCAAAGAGGACATACAGATAGCCAATAGACATACAAAAAGATGCTCAATGTCAATAATCATCAAAGAACTGCAAATTAAAACTATAATGAGACATCATCTCACTCCTGTCAGAATGATTAGCATCAATAAATCAACAAACAACAAGTGCTGCTGAGGATGTGGAGAAAGGGGAACCCGTTTGCACTGTTGGTGCGAATGCAGACTGGTGCAGCCTTTGTGGAAAATAGTATGCAGGTACCTCAAAAAATTAAAAGTGGAAACTGTTCACATCTTTAACCTAATTAAAGATGATTTAGAAACAAGTTAAACCATAGTTGAAATAATTGAAATCTGGGAGGCTCAGTTAATAATCATTTGAAATGTGTTTAAAATGAATTGCAATGATGTTCAATTCATCTTCAAAATCATGTTTTTTCTTTTTTGTTAACCAATAGTATAAGGCTAAACTGGAAAATGCATAATGTTTCAAAGAATCCATACTTAAAGTTATGCTATAAATGTGCTTTGTATAACTTATGCAGAGAATGTGGTCTTCTATGTGATTTGACTTAGGAGGTTAGGGAGGGCTGTCCTGGCCCCCCAGATATTTCCTAAGTGCTCTGTAGGATAGAAAACTTTAACTTGAGCAGAGAGTTTTTATATAAACAATGAGGTTTGCAATGTAATTACTGATTGGATAGTGACACAATAATAAAGCAGGTTAGTGTATAAGTCATTGTTAAATATTCCTTTGAGGAAAGCTTTTATATTGGAAGAATATATATTCAAATGAAATTTTTATTTGGTACCTGGCAGTCTACTTGTGTTGAGGATATAGAGTGTATATAATAAGTCTACATATGCTGAATAATATCAGATAGGTATTATCATATTAAAGAAGAGTAATCAGTGCTACGACAAAGTAAATCGAGTATCAGAGCATCCCGCATAGCAGAGGGACCTGACCTAGTCTGAAGGGTGAAGGTCACCTTATCATCTAACGAACAAGTAGAGTTCACCAGGCAGAAAGTGGGGGAAGGAGCAACCTAGTCAGGGATTACAATTTACTAACATAATTACTGTCAATGTTTTGCCTGGTAGGATACAATCTATCTATATATCTATCACCATCATCATCATCTATCTATAGATAATGCCACCGTTAAGTTCCTGTTAATTATCTGAGTATAAGGCCTCACATGTATTTATAAGCAAAGTCCCTTAACAAATACGGTGTTCATAGTGGTTGGATATGTTCCCCAGCTGGGCTCCTGATTCTCCACCCACGTGCCTATGCCCACTGGGAATAGCTGATGCTTCATTTTTTCACAGGGGATGCCACATCTGTCAGGCCCTGTCACCAGCAATGTGTTTTATTTTCAGCAGCTGGTCCTACTTTAAGGCCTCCATACTTCTAGTGGAAATGGGGTTAATGACACTTTCCACCTTTGATATTTCTCATGTTTTTGTTATGCTGCCTTACACAATTTAATAGCAATTTTACTTGTTTTTCTTACAGGTAAGAATAGTTGAAGAAATGCGCCAGGAACTGAATCTGGGTGATAGACCCTAACCTGCATTCAGAATCCCCTTTTCCTTCAGGAAATGATGTATTTAACATGAGACCAAGCTACCTTACAAGTGTGCTTCCAGAAATATTTTAGTTCCTCAGTAAGACAGACTCTGAAAACAGCCTTCTCCTGGTCCCCAGGCATGCTCACGCAGATATGTTGGAACAGCTGTACATATATCTGAGGCTTCTCTTGGGATTCTTTATTTTGTGACATGTTATTTCCTAACAATGGATATTTTTGGTGGATATAGTATCAGGAAAATATTTCAATTTTATTCATAAACTTTCTAGGTAAAAATATTGCAATAACCATTAATTTATAGTCAAAATAATTTTTCATTCTGTTAACCCACTCCAGGTCAACACTTTCAATCACACATATTTGTGATCTGTTATTTTAATGTGACTCCTTCCCTAAAAAAGTCATCATTGGTGGCTTTTCCTATCTTGGTAAAGAATTAATAACTAATAATATTAAGTGTACAGGCTTTGGAATTCAGACAAAAGTTGGTAAAACACATATCCTGACACTAGTTAGATATCTGGTCTTAGGCAAACTACTTAATTTTTCTAAATCTTGGTACAAAACGAGGGTGATAAAGGTACTCGACTCATGATGTTGCTGTGAATTTTGAATGAGATGTAACCTGGATGAATACTTAATCCAGTGATGCCAATATAAGAAACTTCCAAAGCAAGAGAGCTGTTGCTATGGCATATTGTTATTTATTTAAGGTTTTTTCCTTCTAAATTAATTTAACAAAAGGGCACCAAGATAACTTGTTCTTTAAAGGAACATGCCAAAATCATGGTATGGATTTAAAGAAAAACCTTTCATGAACCTAGTTTCTTCAAACTTAAATCTTTAAAAGTCTTAATGGCAGAATTTCCACCAGCAGACACATTGCCTGTCCCTATAATAAAAACTCATGAAAGAAAAATAGATTAAAATGATCATAAGAAAAGCTGTTTTTATTGATTCATATGAAATATCTATCTGGAGGAACCCATGAACATTTTTTTAAAAAATGTATCTAAATTAAAATTCCAAAATATAGTCTGTCATTAAATTCAGAATATGTCAAAGATAAAGATTTCAATTTCCCTAGACTGTTTAATTACTTAAATTCATTTAGATATGGCATTTTCTATTTATTTAGTTCTATGTGGCTAGCCTGAAGCTCAAGATTTGATGTTCTCACCAGGAAGAAAAAAAAAAACCTAGCTAATAAAAGACTTATTTGGAACTGAACTTTCATAAATTAGGAGGTCATAGAAAGAAAGGTCAAAGGTGTCAAAACTCTAAATAAAGGCTAGTCAACTAAGATCATCAAATATTTATTGTGGTCCTGCTATGTGCAAATCTCTGAGCTATTAGACATCAGAGAATCTCAAAATAAACTAAAAATAATGACTCAGCCCCTAAGTTCAAGGAGCATATGGAGGTAATAGATCAACTTCCACAAGCAGAGGCCAAAGAGGTTAGATTAAGGAATTCCAATCAGAAGTGTTGAGAAAATATTTGGAGTATTCAGCAAGGTAGGACTGAATCATTAATGTACACTCAGGATTGTAGCTGAGATATTGGAGTATAGTTTGAGGTCACACTATAGAAGGCTAAACTGATGGTTTGTTTTTGTGTTTGTTTGTTTGCTTTTTTCCTTAAATACAAAACCATCTGGAAAAGCTCTGCTTCCAGTGAGATAGGGTAGCTCATGGCAGGGCTGTACTCCTTCCTAGAAAAATTAGGAAAACCAAATAAAATATAGGAATCATTTGTTTGGAGGAGATAGAAAACTGCAGAAGCAGTGAGAAATACAAGGCTAAGATGATAAACAGGAAAATAATCTAGAGAAGTGAGCTAGCTGTTGCCAGCTTATTTTAGGGGTATATGAGATCTGTCCATAAAAAGTCCAATCATTGTTAAAGGAATGAGAACCGTTTTCACAACATCGATGTAACCTGGCAGCCAAGAAGAGTGGACTGGGACATACATGCGTGAACAATGAGGACTTCACTGTACTAGTCAGTGGGGACAGTAGGCACCGTTGAGTGAGCCTGCCTACTGCGTGGCCTCGCATTCAAAATGACTGAGTGAGTAGAGCAACAAATCTGCATCAGATTTTGTCTTAAGCTTGAACATTCCTCCTTGGAAACTATTCCAGTGATTCAGAAGGCTTTCAGGGATGATGCAATGAGTGCAGTGCAAATAAAAGTGTGGCACAAACACTTCAAAGATGGTCGGGTATCTGCTGAAAGTGATCTACGTTCTGGAAGGCCTGCAACAAGCAGAACACCTGAGAATGTTCAAGGTATACAGGTTGCAATCAACAAAGATTGGTGACCTACTGTGCAGGAACTAGAAGTTGATCTGGGGATTCCAAAAATTACTGTGTCCAGGATTTTAATGCAGGATCTTGGCATGAAACATATCATGGCAAAATTCATTGTGTGGCTTCTGCTACTAGAGCAGAAGGAACATCGTGCTGCAGTTGCTAATGACTTGATTCAAACCGCTACCAATGAACCAGATTTCCTTAAGAAGGTCATAACCGGAGATGAATCATGGGGCTACAGCCATAATGCAGAAATGAAGGCCCAGTTGTCCCAATGGAAGTCACCTGGTTCTCCAGGCCCGAAGAAGGCAAGGCAAAATTGCAGCAAGATCAAGATCATGTTAACTGTGTTGTTTGATTGAGAAGGTGTTGTACATCACAAGTACCCTCCTCCAGACCAAATAATTAATAAGGAGTACTACCTCAATGTTCTTCATCAGTTAAGATGTGCAATACTATGAAAGCAGCTGCAGCTATGGGCAGCTGGTGTTTGGCAGCTTCATCATGACAACATGCCCACTCATGCATCACGTGTTGTTTTTTTGGTGAAACATCAAATCACCCAGGTGACACAGCACTCCTACAGGGTACCTTGGTACCCTGTGACTTCTGGCTTTTCCCAAAGCTAAAATCACCTTTGAAAGGGAAGAGGATTTCAGATGGTTGATGAGATTCGGGAAAATGCAATGGGGCAGCTAATGATTCCAACAAAGGATTTTGTAGAGCGTTTTGAACAGTGGGAAAGATGCTGGGAGAGCTGTGTGAGGTCCCAAGGTGCCTACTTTGAAAGAGACTGAGGTGTCATTGTCCTATGTACAATATTTCTTGTATCTTGTGTCTTTTTCATTAAATGTCACTACTTTTCATAGTGCATGGCCAGATACTTTTGGGACAGATCTTGTAGGCCAATTGTGGGCATGGGCAGAAAACAGAATCCAGGTCAAAGCTTGGTGGGAGTCTGTGAGAAAGGTCACTATGGGGTGGAGAGCAGGGAATGGACAGCAGAGGCTTGGGAGGCTTCATGCACAGGGACAATTTCTCCCTCAGGATATTTTCCAAATACTGGGGATATGTGAGGTAAGAGACTAAAACAGTGAGCAGAGAGCCTCCTAAAAGTAGAATGGAAAGGTTGGAATTCTGACACAACTGTGATTGAAACATAGGACACACTAGAGGGAGGGATCTGCGGATTACAGCATATTCTTACTTTAAACTGCTGGAGGGCCATGGTTACAGTAGAGACAGACTGAACATTATCAGGTTTCCACCTAGCTTCATCTCTGCACAGTCCCTGCTTGTATTAGGAGACCAACCACCCTTCATCTGCCAACCAGAAAGAAGGGTAAATTCTTTGTAACCAAAAAAAAGACTCTATAGAGCAAAGCAATAAAAGAATGTTTTACTACAGTATTCAACACCAAAATGTTTTACAACAATAGCTAAATATTAATCATGACTTTTACATGAGAAAGGTAAAGATTTTTTGCTATAGACATTATTCAAAATTAGGTTTAAAAATATCTATTTAGTTACAGTTGTTGGTTCAAGAACCATGGTTGATAAGTTGATTATCTAATCTGTTGAAATGACAGCTATGTATTACATGAATGTGTAGTTATGGACCTTAAAATTTTTATTACTTGATTACTGTTATATCATGATCTTGAATAGTCAACTATGTCAGTATACATTTAGTCATTTCAAGAAGTGCATGATATTATTTGGTTGACTTTGTACCCCCGCAGGACAAAAGAGGTGTTATTTCTCAGTACTATTCTGTAGCCATACCAGGTATTCACAAGACAGTCTCAGACATATTACTTATTAGTATGTAATATGAAAGTTTATTTATAAAACATGATTTGCTGCCCCACTGTACACACTACAGATTTTTATCAGATATACAGTATTTAACTAGGTAATAAAAAAAACACCTGATTCCTATTCTGTTCAACCCTACCTTTAACCTTCCCCTAGACTAGTGAAAGAAATCTAATTTTCACAGCAGCTGATTACTTGTCACCTCATTTCTAGCTTGCATTTTAACTCTGCCCTTAGAAAGATGTCTATACCTGTACCATTGACACCCTACTTCCCAGTTCACAGTTAGTTTCCGTTTCCTAAGTCCAGCCTTTCAAGACTTCACAGCCCTAAAGTAATCACTAACATAGTGCCAATCACCATGGGCTTGGTAAACTATGGCTGCTGAGACAAATTTCTGTAGGCTTCTTTTTTTTTGACAGCTGACAGCTAAAATGCTTTTCATTTATAACGGGTTGTTACCAAAAATAAAGAGAAAGAAAAAAATGGAGACAGAAGCCATATGTGGTCTACAAAACCAAAAACATTTGCTATCACCTTCTCTAGAGCTTCTACAGTGATGCATGCACACGGTTTGTCATTTAATTACTTTTCTGTAAAAGAAATGGTCATGTGACTAAAAACCAAGGGACAAAACAAACAATTAAAACAAATATAGAAGTGACTCATACTCTGGTGTTAGCTGAGAAAAATTTTAAAGTTATTATGATTAATATCCTCAAAAAATTAGAGAAAAAGATGAAAACATAAATGGTGAACTGAAGATATTCACAAAGAATCTAATAGAAATTCTAGAGATGAAAATCTCTGCAAAAACAGTTGACAACACATTAAGACAGGATTAATGAATCATGGGTAATATAGGACATTAGAAAACGTGTTTATTGGAAAGGTAAAGGGGAGTCAAATGCATGGGGACAGAAGATTTGACTTTGGGTGGTGGACATGTAATGCAATAGAGAGATGATGTAATGTAGAATGCACACTTGAAACCTATATCATTTTACTAGCCAAGTCATCCCAATAAATTTAATAAAAAATAAAGATAAAATAAAAAATAAATATAAATATAAAATAAAGAAAATAAGCATATTGAGTCATAGAGAGGAAAAATGTAAAACATGTATAAAAGTGTTTAAGAAATGTGGAGGAGAATTAATAGGATTAAACTAACTTAAATTGCAATCCCAGAGAAAGTAAAGAAAGAATGGGCAGAAGCAAACTTCAAGAAATAACCACTAGGAATTTTCCAAATTTGTGAAAGTTATGTAGCTCTGGAGGGAGATTAGCTGAGTTATGACCTGTACATGAATAGAGAAAACTAAAACCTGTATAAGGCCTTAGAGCTCTTGGGAAGGAGCAGGATAAACAACTCCCAGGCATTGTAACAGAAATGATAAATATCCTCACAGCTTCCAAACCCCTATTATGAATATCTCTATATTTTTAAGAAGGTAGAAGAAAACATGAGTCCAAGAAAAAGAGAAATGGAAGAAAATGAGAAATTCTAGATATAAAAATACAACATATAAAATTTAAAATAACACTGGTTGGAATTAACAACAAATTATTGCAGAATAAAAGATCAGCAAACTTAAAAACACAGTAAGAAAGCATATTGAAAGTAAAGCATGTGCTTACACAAAAATTCTCTAACATGGACTGAATGAAGGCTCATTAACCAAGTCTCTACAAATATGAGAGTATTGAAATTATACAAAATATAATTTTGTGTAAGTCTCTGAACACAATAGACTTAAAATGGAAATCAATAATAAAAAAAGATTTCTGAAAAAATATCCAAATATTTGGAAATTAACAACTTCTACATAAAGAAAAAAAAACAAGAAAAAAAAAAGATAGTATTTTGAAGACTGAAAATATAAGCTATTTGAAGGAGGTATCTAAAACAGTGCTTGGAGGAAAATTAGACCAATTAATGATTTTAATAATAAACAAGAATGATCTCAAAACATGATTAGAAGCTTCTAACTAAAAGCTTGAAAGATAAGAAAATTAAATAAAATGAGAAAATAATAAAGATAAGAACAGAAATAAATAAAATGAAAACAGAATATCAATAAAAATCAATATTTCCAAAAGTTGTTTGTTTGAAAAGATTAATGAAGTTAATAAACTTCTGCCCAGACTGATTAAGAAAAAAAGAGAAATGATACCAATTATTAATTTCAAATCTAAAAGGGAATATATCACTTCTTTAAGAATTAAAAACATTATGCAGGAACCTTACAAATGATTTCATGCCCACAAGCTCAACAAGTTAGATGAAATGCACAGTTCAATGATGAAATGTCACCTACTAGCACTCACCCCAAAGAAATAGGTAACCTGTAAAACCTTTTATCTATTAAAGCTATGGGTGTAATATTAAAACTTTTCCACAAAGAAAACTTGGGTCTCAGATATCTTGATTAATGAATTCCTCCAAACATTTAAGGCAGAAATAATATCAATTTTAAACAATATTCTTCAAAATTAGAAGAGAAGGGAATAATTCTCAACCCATTTTATGATTCCTGTATTACCTATTATTAAAATCAGACAATAACATAACAGGAATACTATACTAAAATGGCCCTCATGAACAGGAAAATAAACAAAAACTAAATAATAAACTTCCTTAACAAAATTCTGGCAAATAAAGTTCAAAAAATGTACAAAGAGTACTACATTGTGACCAACGGATTTTGTACCATGATGCTAACTTAATTTAAGAGAGTCATGTGTGGGGGTATACATGTAACAATAGGCTCCATGGGACGAGGGAGAAAAGAGAAACTGATTTGCAGTATTTCTCAATTTTTCTGGTGTAATTCCTACCATGGACAACTTCTTCCAATTATCACTGTAAATTTGACTAAATGTAGAGTTGAAAAAGACAAACGATTATTATGCCACTGGTTTAGCATTTTAAAAATGAAATCAATCATTATATTAAAAGATTGTAAAAGAAACAAAAAACTGATCATCTCAAAGATGCAGAAAAATCATTTGAACATATTCAATAGAAATTATAAAAATAACTGAGTGGATTAATTTCCTAAGGCTGACACAATAAATTACCACAAACTTGGATGATTTAAAACAACAAATATGTATTGTTTTATAGTTCTGGAGGCTAGAAATCCAAAATAAAATTGTTGGTAGGGTCAAACTTTCTCTGGAGCCTCTAAGGGAAAATCTTCCTTGCCTCTTCTTAGCTTTCGGTGGTTGTCAGCAATCCTTGGTATGTCTTGGCTTATTGCTAATCACTTTGATCTCTGCCTCCATCTTATTGGCCTTTCCTGAGTCTACCTCTGTCTCTCTTCTCTTCTTATAAGGACATCGGTCTCATTGGATTTGGGCCCACCCTCACCCAGTATAACCTCACTTTACTGGATCCTATCTGTATAGACCCTATCTTCAAATAAGATCACATCCACAGGTACTGGGAGCTCAATATATCTTTTTGAGGAACACAATTCAATCCATTAATAGTGGGCAAACTAGGGCAAATGGCATCTAACAAATCTCTAAAACTAACATCACACTTAAAAGACCTAAAGCTTTCTCTTTAAGATCAGAAAGGTATACATTTTACTGAAGATTCAAATTTGAGCAATAAGGCAAAACAAATAAATATAAGAAATACAGATTGGAAAAAATAATAAAATATTGTTTGTTTATAGACAACTTGATTGTCCATGTAGAAAATCTTAGGTAGTATACAAGTTACCTATTAAAACTAATATATGAGGTTAATAGTGTTACAAGATATAAGATCAGTATACAAAAGTCAATTGTGTTTCTTTATACCAGCAACAAACAATTAAAACTTGATATAAAAGGATAACCTCTTCCCTTTACTACCTTAATACAGGATGGGGCAAAAGTAGGTTTATAGTTGTGAGTGTGCAAAACCAGAGTTTGTTCTTGTATTATTTATTAATTATTGTATTTTTTTCCATAGGAACAACATTAAACCTACTCTTGCCCCATCCTGTATGGTGACAGGAGATGATCTGACTTTGGGTGATGAGCACACAATGCAATATACAGGTCATGTATCATAGAAATGTATACTTGAAACCTATATAATCGTATTAATCAATGTCATCCCCAGGAAATTTAACAAAAAGAAAAAATAGCAGTCTAAATTATATATAACATAAAATAATTGGGCATAAACTTAACAATATAGGTTCAATACTGTATGCTTAAAGGCTGCAAAATACTGCTGTGAAAAATTAAAGAACACTTCTATAAATAAAGAAAATGTTTGAACATGGGTCAGGAGACTTAATATAGTTCAGATGTAAATTTGCCTCAAAGTGATCTAAAAATTTAATGCAATACAATCAAAATTCTTTCAAGTTTTCTGTAAAAATTGATGTTAATTCTAAAATTTATATGAAAATGGGAAGAATCTAGATAACAATGGCAAATTTGAAAAATAAATAAATTTTGAAAGAGGACTTACCTAATTTCAAAAATTACTATAATTCTATAATAATCAAGATAGTGTTATATTAGCATGAAGATAAACAAATCAAACTATAAAACACAATGGATTCCCTAATCGACCCACACATATATTATCAAAGATCTCTGAAAAGTTCCAACGAAATTGGTTGAGGAACTCCAGCAAATGGTGTTGGATCAATTGGATATTTATATACAAAAGAATGAAGCTCAGTGCTTACTTTATACTATGTATACCAAAGGTATCTAAAAATGAATCATAAACATAAGAGCCAAAAGAACAAAACTTACAGAAGAAATCTTAGAGGAAAATTTTCTCTTTTTTAGGCTCGGTTGTCAGTGGAAAGGACATGTTTAAAACAAGAATTTGCTTTCGTTGTGGAATAGAGGGGTCATGAAGATACCACTCCCACAAAATTGCCATACTAAGGAGGAGTATTTGTTTTCCTGCTATGTATAAGTTGCCTTTCTTTTTCCTTTAAACCCCACCTCATGAATGTTTCATATATATAGAATTATATATATTTCTGGTCTTTTTCTCTACAGTCATCTATTTTTTTTTTTTTTTTACTTCTCCATTGTTACATAACAACCCATCCAAAAATTCAGTGGTTGGTAAGTATCTTTTTACTCAAAATTCAGCAATTTGGGTGGATTTTGGTGGGAACTAGTCTTCTCAACTTCTTGTGACATCAGCAGAGATCACTCATGTGAATATATTCAGCTGGCAGCACAGCTGGGATGGAAATGTCCAAGATATCCACTCTTTCTTCAGGGGTTTTCTACATGTGTTCTCTTATCTTTTGATACTTATAGTCAAAGTTCTTAATAAGGCAGCAGAATGCTAATCAAAGCTTCCAATGTGGATACACCTCGTTTGGTAAGCTGGTGTAAAGCCTCTGGTAGTAGTACCATGCTAACTTATGTCTCATTGACACATCCAAGGCCAGGTACAGTGTTGGAGGGGAGGATACAAGGTGTATCATGGAGATGCATTTCATTTGGGATCTCCAATACAGCAGTCTGCCACACATTTAGAGCCCTAAGTATGCAGTTCTCTTTTATCAGACTACAGCTGCTGCCCACTGCTTATTGTATTGGGGTTCTATGTAGGTGGGAAAGGAGGTTTTCTTTCTGAAAATTTCCCCCAAGTTGACTCTACTAATTGTATTTGTTCTCTGTTGAATTCTAGCTTTTTTATGGAATAATCGTTTCTTTTTCAGAGATTATTTTCCAAGTCTT